>JAOYRR010000287.1:0-206482 GCA_038994665.1 Podotricha telesiphe | reverse complement strand
AATATAAGCAAAAATATATATTTTAGAAACTATTCATCTAGGTATATCTAGGTATATAAGGAGATATTTTTTACCTCAAGAAATAATCATGCACGAACTCTTGGTTCTCATCTAACCAGGCCTCTGTGCGGGCGCACTCTGCGTCGTAGCAGGTCGGCGCGGGCACGACGCCGCCCGCGCCTCCCTGTGGCTCCTCTATGCTCCGCAACTGTAGACCTGTAACAATGAAACAAACATTTAGCAATGTGAAAATATATAACGATATAGTACACAACATATGTAGTAGATATGTTATGGCGAGCGAAATAAATATTTGTTGTAGTAAAGGTATGCTATGCAGGCTTCACTTCTACGTTACTACACAAATTCACAGAATACATCCAAACAATAGGGATTTAGAATATTTTGAAAAATAATTACGAATTTAGACTTGTTTAACTACCCACACGCTAAATAATTACCCGCTCGCGGTTTCGCCTCCGTACATTAACACGACTAATAGTTATTTCGTGTTATCGCCTTAAATTACAAAATTTGCCCGAATTTATAATATTGTTCAATTATGAAAATTATGAATTATGAATATTGTCTCTATTGGTAAAATATAATATGTTTAAATAGTGGATGAACCACTTTGCATTCAATTTCTGAATTCTACTACAGAACTTAAAATGAATTGCATTCTCAATTAATTAGTTTATACCAACAAAATTTTGTCGTCAGGAAATTAGAATTTAATTATCACATGATGATGATTTTCTGTTTTGTGTCAAAATGACCAAGGTGCAAATATTTAAATGACTCTAGAACAGACAAAGTAATATTATTTAAGTAGATACTTTTAAAACACTTGAAATATATTTACATATTTTTAATACATTTGGGATAAGAAAAATAATTATCAGAATTTTATTTAACACGGGACTTGTACTTGACGTTTACCGATTGGTGCAGGTTCAAGGCACTACGTTCAACTTTTTATATATTTGCAGCCTTTTTATATAGGTAGTCTTTTTAATTTCGCGCTCTCTCTTACTGCCATTCGCAAAGTATTAAGCATATTTTGTTAAACTTCTGATATCTTCTAAGAACCAAAAATATCTGACAGACACTGCCTCGCGCCCCCTGTTTACATAATTCGATAAAATTATAAATTTGAGCAGTTTGTGATTTAAGCGAAAACGCAAAAAACCGAAAATACGAAATAGCTATAGTCGTGTACGCCGGTGAAGCCGCGAGCTATTCGCTAGTTGCTATAGAAAAGTTTGTTTACAATACCTGATATCGTGTTGAGTCTTACTTAATGAACACTCTCCCATAAACAACTAACAAACAAACTAGTATATAAAAGAACACGCCTTAATTATTGTATTGTCATTGGAACCGGATATGGATGCAAATTTCCAAGCAAACTAAAAAATAAACTATTTACATGCAAAAAAACATTTATTTCTAATCTGTAGTTATCAGTTAAAATAATAATATGACTGTTTGTTTTTTTATTTTTGTACTAAAACTACACCGATGTCAGGATAAAAACTACCCTACCCAATTTAAATTTTTCTTAAATCTTTCATGTACAGGTTTGAATTTTCTACTCTTTTATTATATTACAAACGAGTACTATATAAGTGATATATACTATATTTATATATAAACGATTGTTTTCCATCACAAATTAATAACGTTATAAATTAATTTAAATCCAATAGAACCCTACCGAATATAAAAACAGTATTAAAACACATAATTTGCATACAGTTTGCAGGCGATTATATCATTATCGGGAATATTTTGTGCCAGTTGTTTAATTAACTCGTAACGCTACAGTGAAAAACAGTTAAATATTTTTTTTTATTACACGGTAATGCTAGCTTTACCTGCATCTATCGATTAATATATACTAGTCTCTCTAGCTATCTCTATGCAGGGAAAATGTGAAGGAAAAAAAAAATTACGAGATAATCTTTTAGACGACCAGACAGCCTAACGAAAAAAATTTTGATCGTGCTTCTTTTCAAACTACTTTTTATTGTTACATGCATCATTATTGAGAGGTAAGTAAACAAATCTAAGTGACACACATTATTCTCCTTCAATTCCTTTCTTTGATGTATAATAATATTATTTCTTACTAAAAAAATATGAAACTTACTAGGGATTTTTATAGGCCATTGAGAATGCTCGTCGCAATTCAGGTTCATTGTTCAAGTGAAATATTAAAATTACTATTTTAAAACAAATAATTAGTCCAAGTAATTAAATAATAGCGTATGACTTGTAAGCTAATAAAATAATTCCTATTAATATTCCTGTTATAATTTACTTATTATGTAAATGTCAACTAACTTCAATAGATTTCTTTGTAATTAAAAGTTCAAAGATAAAGTCAGTTTCCTTGAGTGAAAGAGGTTTAATTAGAATGACAATGTTTTATTTACAACACGATCTCATTTACTATTTACGGAATATTTTATAATTTGCTATAATTAACCGAATAAGAAATATTATAAAATCCAATATAAAATTATTATAAAAAAAATGAAAAGTATTTCGAGTATAAAAGGCTAAAAATAATATCTACTAACATTTTCATATGAAATCCCATACGAGGAAAAACTTGAGAGTACGTTAGTAGAACAAGCATAATCCCAGGAAACAGTATCTTAAGAAGGATGTCACTTGCCATGTTATACGTCTTTTATCATCTAGTGTAACTTACTTTGAGTTTTGATATTTTTACTTGAAATTCTAATCTAAAATATTTTCAAGAAAGAATGTATATACATATATCTCTTGACGAGGATAGAAAATAAGTAAATTAATATAAGTAATTAAAATATTTCGCTATCAAAGCTTTGGGACTACATAGGTTGCAAATATACGTCTCGTGAAACTTTGCAATTAAAGCTCCCATAATCAGGTTAGCATATTCCCATTGGCAATAAACAGGACCATCTGCTCAGTCAACAAACCGATTAAGAACGCCATATTGTAATATCTGTTAATTGCAATAGACACGCTCTGATGGATAACCATCGACGATCGTATGCGATCCTAGTCGCAATTATACAAGCAGGCCACGTTTGCTTTCGCCTAATTAAAACTGACACGAGCTATCGCATGCAAATATTCGTATACAAAGGCATTGTCGTTGCAAGAATTAAAGTAGCTATTGCTTTTAATTATTTCATTACGAACTATTTTAAAGTGTCCTACCTAAGGTTCGGTTTCGGCCATTCAGACTTAAAATGTAGTTTTGTCTACGGTTTCCATTTCTGCCAAAAATTGACCGAACCTTTGGGCCGTGCACTCGTGATCATCAGACTTCTTCGACCTTGATAAATTAAATATTTCTGTTATGAATATTACAAACTAATGACCACATATACCACTTACGCTGTTGCGCATGGAAAATTGCCCAGGACCTTGACGGTCCATTTTTGGACACAGCATTATTTTTATCTGACTACAGATGTTGGAAACTAATTTTTGTCTGTGCAATTATAGACGAAGTTATCAAAAAAAGTAAGATCATCAATTAGCAACTTTCGTTTTGATACGGTCTTGTGGATGTGGAGGTACTATATTGAGGTAAGAATCCAACGCCTGTTCTTGAAAGAATGTACTAGATAGATATATTATATAATGCTGATAGCTCGAACACGTGAAAAAAAGAAAAGTTAAAAAGCTCAAACAATATTTCACATTTATACAGAAAACACAAAAAAGTTTAATTCAAATCGGTCCAGTAACTACGAAGATGTGCGGGTACAAACAGACTGAAAAACAAAACTTTAAAGATCATAGAGTCATATTCAATTACTGTTTTTATATCCTTCTAAATAGCTTTTTCGTAAATATGTTCAATGTACAGACACAACCTTTTTACTATTTTATTATAATATGTATAGATAGTCAGATAAATATATATTTTTAGGTTCACGGTTCATCTCTAGAGAGATAGTAATTAATAATATACCAAAAATAAACATATTATTAAAAAAATACATACCTATTATAATTAAATAATCAGAGCGGAGAAATTAAATAATTTTAAATATTTAATTTCTCCCACGAGTGGGAATCTAACCCACATCCATCACAGTCAGGCACTGCGCAAATCGGTATATAAAATTAGTAAATCACAATTAGAAATACTTGCTCTTTACTTTACTTTAGAAAACTTGACGTTTTGATCACTATACAGTAGTACGTTGTTACGATATATATATTAGGTAGGTAATTCTGTTAAAATACTTTTATTTAAAATGAGCAAAAATCGTGATATAAGATCGAGAGAGAGAGCATCGATCTAAATATACGTATACTTAATTGAAATTTAAGTACATACACAAAATTAATGTAAGAAACAGCATTTGTATAATTTATATATTTACAAATATGTATAACAGAGAATTTTCATCTCATCAGAAACAAAGAACGTTGATGGTTTCCAGCATGCAAAATTCTAAATGGGCGGAAAATGAAGAACGTACTGATTTATCACTGCTGAGTCTGCCGACGTGTGGGAGACGTTTTAAGAAATTTGATGTATGTATATGATAATGTAGCCAGTATATAATAGACCAGTTACCTACTAGAGTGGATCAAGCCTTATGGAGATTCAACCTTTTAGTCAAATTATAGATTAATGAAATAATATATTTAAATATTATTTAATTGAACTATACATCAAGTTATACATGGATTAAAATTAAATCAAATTTTAACAGTTTTAGTGAAAATTTCAAATTATTGAAAATAAATAACTTGTTCTCATTTTTTTCACATCACGTGAAATGTATGCAAATTTATACATAACGCGTTACATAAATATTGATAAATATTACTCGTCTATTCAAATATAATGTTTACACAATCGTGTTCGGGATAGGTTCAAAGTAAATATTGTTTTCTTCCAAAAGAAAATAAACGTACTTTAATTTTAAAATTGTTTTTAATTTTTGCGCCTTGTTCCAAGTAACACGTTACTCAAGCAGCCAAAATGTACACACGAGCAGGAAAAATAGTTTAAAAACTTAACTAATTTACTGGGGACCAGTAAGATATTATAAGAATAACATAACAGACCATAGCGTGTGCTTTATAATAGATGAAATGCAATTTTAATTTAGAGCTTGTAATCTTTGAAGTTAAAATTTTAAAATTAAAGCAATTTAGGCTAGATATGCCTAAATTTAAGTTACAATTATTATTAAGAAAATTAGCCATTTAATAGAAACAAACTAAGCAAATTTCAGTACCAAACCAAGCAAGTAAATTTTCGCAACCTTTGAATCATCGTTTCATATGGAAGCATATGGAAGTTAAACTAGACTCGCTTTAGAGCCCCTGTTATGTAAATGATAACTACTGTGACCCTCGCCTCTGGGGGATATGCAAACAACTCTGACATTCTCTATCAGAATGCGTTGGACGTACGATAAGACCACTGAGTTCAACTATTTTTAGTCAAAAATAGCCTATATTTTGTTTTCATAAAATAAATGAAACTAAAGTTCTTTATTAACTTATGCTATAGTAATGTATTTGTTAACATCACGTCTATTACAAAATTAATGAATTCCACTAGTTTTAATCCTGAAAGACCCGTTCCCACAAGGCGTATCGATTTGTTTTCAGCTAAATTTAGCGCTATACTGAAAGTCAAGCTTTGCAAAGTTTATTTTAGCGTAACTAATGTATTTTCACCCTTTATTGCATTAAGCGTGTAAATCGGAGTGTTCAGTAAAGGTTCAAGATGATTTGGTCTATCGATTATTTATTTTATTCCTAAATTGACTTCGCGGCTTAAATAATATTTGAATTGAACTGTTTAGTCGTGTCTAAGAATTATTTAGTTAGTTACATATTTTTTATAGTATAATGTTATTTAGTATGTATGTGTATTCAATATAAGTATGTGGCACTTTAGAAACCGATTGAGTATATTTTTTTAACTTTTTCCCGCATAGCAGGGTAGTCACAGAGCAAGTCAAGTCAAGTGTCAAGACACTCCGTTCTTCACTTTTCACCCGAAATCGAGACATTGCGTCTTGGGTGGCGGAACTCAACGGAACTAGAGTGAAAAAAATGATATGATGATAATATTTTATATAAATTCAGAGTGAGAATCCAGGCGGCTGAAGCTGTTCACTGCGCCACACCAACCTCGTTGAATAATCTTCTATATTTACAATAAAAACGAGAGACACATGAAAATAAATATTAATGGAAGCAAACACTTGCCTAATATGTTACACTTATACACATCTTAAGACTGGACGTGACAGATAGACTACTAGATAGGTTGACCACCTAAGCAGTACTATAGTATGCAAGACCCACTACTACGGAGATGCCACATGTACAATATAAATATAGTTTAGAAGGAAAGTAGTTTTATATTGCACTCCACGCGTACAATAAAACGGTGCTAGTCAAAGTCGACACATTTGTTACAGCTAATATTTGTAATATTTGTGTTTTGGTAATATTTGTGTTTTATGGACTTCTATAAAAAGCTACAATACAATTTGCACAAAAGCAACGAAAAGCTCAATCACCAATTGTATTGCTGAGATATAAACAAGTTTTTCAGCCCTTGCCAAAGTATCTTATCGCCAATACAAACTGCACAAGTCAGACTGCAGACACAAAATCGCTCTTAAAGTTCACTACACTCAGTTATTTCCATACTTAGTTTAATTCCGCTTGCATAGTCAAACTTGAAAACTTTCATATTATAGCCTCGTAAATGCAACTTTTACGACAGGGTTTAAAATGAACAATTTTATTTCACATCACAGATCATAAGAATTGATGTATAGAAATTTCAATATCTATGAAAACAAAATTACAATGTTAAGTATATTGTAATATATGATATTTAAAATTAATTTTACACTTCGGAAAATTAAAGACATATATTTAGAAAACGTTGCGTTGAACGCATGGCAGCCGCTTGAACGGTCTTCAAGAGGCGCGGGTTCAAATCAAACTGCGATCAAATTTTTTATATTTTCTAAATATATGTCTTTAATTTTCCTAAGTGTATGAATAACACTTTAAAAATAAAAAATATTGTAGTTACAACTACCTATCTAGTTATACACATACACGCATAAAATTAGACAAAAATCACATGTTGCATGTCACAACTGTTCTAAAGTATATCGTGAATGAAATGAAAAGGACAATTGTTTGAAGTTTAATATTAATGGATCTAAAAATTGTATTCATTACGAATGCAACTATCAGTATGAAGTGCTTTGCCAATAAGTGTAAATATTATGTAATACACTAATAATATTACTAATATAACAATTTACTACCAAAGAATGAATACGTGTATAGGAAATATCAGCGTCTTTGAATAATCGAACAAATTATCGGCTTCTACTGAAGGAAATATAATCCCTCTTGACCTTGGTCCAGTCGTCCACGTGTTTCTTCTTAGCACACACTCTGTTTTCGATATGAAGACATATTATTAAAATCCTTTCTCGCTTGTCATTATTACTATATATATATTAATACGTGAAGGAAAACATTTCGACTCCATTTTAAAAGAATTTTGCGGAGAATGACTATGAAATTGAGCATATTCAAAATTTATATGAGAAAGAAGTCAATATTTTTCATAATAACGCAATAAAAATATATTAAAATAATAAAAATCGTGGTTTTGTGGCCCACCACTCAACACGCAGTCTCGGATTCGAGCAAAAAGTGGAGTACGGACCGTGTTGATACAAGGTTCCCTGTATAAATTAAACTTTTTATATAGAGTATTACGTTGCTACGGTAACACGTATTTTACGCTTTAACGGGGCTCTGTCAACTCGTGAAAACTAATACAGGTAACCAATATCACAACTTCTGGAATTAGAGAGAAAAATTTAATAAAATATATTATTAACGTTATTTTCCAAAATTCTAATCTCGAAACACTTTTCTAAAGAATAATAATTATTAATATAATTGAATGTTCAACGTTTTTGTCGGACCGGCCCTTTGTAGATTCAGCATAAATTGCGTTTATGACTATGACGCTGACTCGAGTGAACAGCTCATCTGTTCCGCCCATGCATTGACGTTGGCAACCAAATGCTCTCACAGAAGATATACGTCATATAATACTTTAATAGAAAAATAGTGCTTGAAGAGAAATTGTTCTTTTATGTTGAATACTCAATCAAAGTATTCATATTGGCATTTGTTTTTTACTAAATACATTTCACCTCGTGCTGTATTGTTAAACTTTTTAATAAGAATAGATACCTATATGTATTAAATAAAAATTCGCAGCTTTATTTTCTGTGCTAAGACACTCTGTTCACCACTTTTCGCTCGAAATCAGCACATTCTGTGTTGAGTAAAAAAATGAAATACAATGTATGTATGAAGATTTAATAGATATGTGACAATTGATTCATTCATCTTTCTACAGAGATGTATTTTATATTATTTTCCTTTGCTTTTGATCTTTTTTTTTCAATTTAACACCCATATTCAACCAAAAAGTGGTAATTTTGTTGGGTGGTTTCATCGTTATTAAGTCGAGTCGCAGCGTGATAGTATATTACTGTAAGCGTCATTAGTTCGATTCCTACTCGGTGTGAAATTAAAATAATATTAAAATTGTTAAAATATTTTCTTTTCCCTGTTTTGGTACGGCTACTCAACACGCAATGCATCGAATTCGGGCAGAAATCGAAGACCCACTTGTATTGCAACAAGGTTCTCTCCGCCTATGCTATGTGGGATAAAGCGTTTATTTAAATAATAAATATCTAACGATTTATACATATATCATACTTAATAACTTTCTTCATCGTCAGCTTAATAATTTAACAATAACAAGGACGAATTACTTCGATCATGACCTTAATTATGCAAGATTTAAGTGGTGTAATGAAATAATTTGTGTGTTATCCTGTACTTAAGTTTCAAACCGTTAAACGATACTCGTTCGCAGTAACAATTTTCCTGGACACCTATAATTCTTTTTTTTTTGTTGAGTTATAAGACTGTCATTATATTAAAGCTATCAATTAACGATGCTTTTCATAAGCATAATTTACGAGAGCACGCTCAAATTTAAACTCATAAATATGTCCCCACTTTCACTTCCTTTAAAACAAGATCAAACATGTTTTTATAAAGTAAATTTACAGTGAAACATTTGTTATATGTTGGATACAACGGCAATGATAAGGAGATAACTTTACAGTTAGTTGTAAGTGCATTTTTGTGTTTTTCAAAGATAAAAGATATATCTGAAAATTTAACGTGGGATCTTTAATATGTTTTAGATTAATAAGCGGTCTTGAGAGACGGAAAAGGCACTTTCAGTCCATTAATTACTGGAAAGCCTTAAAACCGACAGCACTCGTGTAAGAAGAAGTTATCGATTCAAAGACTATTGGCCAAATAATTTCATGTTCAAATATACGGCCTCGTAAAGCAAAGCTTGTTTTTAGAAGCTATAAAATTGTGTTCAATATTTAGGAGGAATTGAAACTTATATATAATGCCGATACTATCTCGTCGAAGTAAACTTAAAAACGTCATTTCAGGTATTGTATATACAAATAAAGTTATTATAGTAATTCTGCTAATAAACTTAAATAACGAAATTAAACGTTGCTTAACGCAAAAAAAAAATCCTTTACTTAAACACAGCAACAAGCAATGTTAGGGCGAAATTTACTTCTAACTAGAATGTAGACGGAACCATAGAAAACGTTTTTATGAACTGTTTGTTTTGTAAAATTTTAGTCGTAACTTCAGTGTTCGAGTTCAGCGAAGTAGATATTTATATAAGTGCAGTGTAAAATAGAATTTGTTTTAGCGGGATAACGTTGGCCGAACGGGGAGAATCAAGTTAATTTACGTTTCAGAAAGTAATCGCAAACGGCACACAGCGACACAGAGTTGCTGAGTCCGGTGCCGGCGTAGATTAATACAATTGTCAAGAAATTTGTTAAAATTTTGCATTTGTTAAATGTTGCACACAAGTTGGACACAAAGTGTCTACGTTTCCGAGGCTAATGTTTTTTTTAATAACGATAATGATGATGATATTGCCTAAATATTCATCATACAGAATATATGTATAAAATTTTAATGACTATATTTTAATTGATTTACTTATATTAATAAATATTATATATTCATATTTATTAATGTAAGTAAGAATATTTAGCATTCTTTAAAAACTATTTTAAATTGTTAACAGAATTATGCTCAATTGAGCTTGATATAATTTTCTCCAAATTGCCAAGGCAATTTACTCGCCAAGTTTAAATTGTTTGCAACTACTCAGGCTGTGTACGTACTTTGCCATAGAAATTAAGCCCATTAAGTGGTAAACTATAATACTATTTTTATTGCAATTGATTGATTGATTGATTCTTCAATAAAAAAAGAAATGAAATAAACTAGTTAACAAAAAAGTGATATAACAATACCAAACTACAGCTTATTTCTTATATCTTAGTCTTAAAAGAGACTTATTACCTACTCATAATAAAATAATACATATTACTTTTGTTATAGATTAATTTTAAAATTGAATAAACTAGTATATATAATACTTAGATCTTAGCATTTACAAATACAAAATATATAAACAATATATTATCTCATATATTTACGAAATCAGATATCTAAATACCTGCCAAATCATGCCATACTAGTTTTATAGGTTATTTCCACAAATTTTTTTTTATTAAAACCAAGCAAAACCTGTAATAGCTGCTATAAAGCGTGGTCTAAAATTTATATCCCAAATAAACGGCAAATGGTGTAATGGTTAATAAATATTACGATATAGGAAGCAACCAGCTATACAGAAGTAATAAATGCACCAGACTATCGATTACAATTTTACAACACTGATAGGCCCACGTTTACCCACAAGCAATACACCTATTTGTTGATTTTATTACGTCAATAGAAACGTGACCGAATCATAAAAATGCGAAGGATATAAAATAATTATCGCAAATGTATGTGCATACATATATTAATTACCGTTGGAATAAATTTAAGTATTTCTGAATGAGCAATTTCATTTTGAATTTTAAAGTTTATTTTTAAAATATATATTATAGTGCACTCCAAGTTAAGAGCGGAGTGCCTTGACACTAGGTTCTCTCTGACAAGGAGAAAAAAGCGTGAAGCTGAAAAAGAAACTACAAGAACCGTTTGTTTGTTTTTTTATGTGTTTTTATGTTATAAATAATTTAGAAATATGTGATTTTAGTATAAAATAATATTATTTAGTCTTAAATTAATATAATATAGTCTACAGGGCTACATATATTTGCCTTTAATATGAAAATAACGTCATATACTTAAAAGATTTTTAAATAAAATAAAAATCAGTTTCCTATATTTCGTCTCATTTAAAGGTTGTATAACATAAGCGCAAATATCTTAATCTCTGACATTATTATTACTATTGGTACAGCGTTGGTAGGCTTTCCACTAACCCAGAGTAATCGAGTGTTATGAGCACTATACATGCACTGATAACGATAGCCGCACACTTCAACTGGGTCGATATATATATTACTTGTAAACCGTTGAATAGGATAGAAGATAAAGGGATTAATGTGTATCGATTTATTAGGCCTCCAAACACTTTTAGTTTTGTATCATAAAAAAAATCGTGAAGCTATAAAAAAAACTAATCAGTGGTTTCCCATCAGGTGAATAGTCAATGATGATTCATCTGATGTATCATCTGCATCTACAACAGTAACACTTGCAAAATAGCTTATGACATGACTTAGTATGGCAATAGTTTATGAAACAATCACTATTATACAATAATTAATAATTGTTTGATTGATTGTATTTGTTTAATAGAGTTCTGCACGGATACAGGTCAAGCAGTAATTTCCTGGTCCTGTCAAGCTTAGTTTCCGCAATGAATCAGCGGTATGGGAACTTAATCTTCAAAGAATACTAAAATATAAGTAAAAATTACATACTTATACAAAACAATCTTACAACTTTTGTATATTTTTGTGTTTTTTAAATAAAGAAAATAAATATAAAGAATAATAGCATATACAACACGGTCGTAGCGTATTTGGAACGTATCTGTCAGCCCGCAATGATGTTGGGTCAAGCTACGAGGAATATTTAATATATGCATATGTGCAAAAAAAGAATAGAGGTGTCATATGCATCGCTGCCCCTTAGCTGCATTCCCAGTGAAACAGAACAAAAAATGTAAAAACAGTTTTTGGCATAAACTCTTATTCCTATTTTTTTGAACCGAAGAAAATTATATTTATATATGATTTAATGCCATCTAGCAACTAAATAATAACCTGTACAAAATGCCGCGACGTAAAGTAATTCAAGCTTAATTGCCAATAACAGTTAGATAACTGTCGCATGTTAAATAATTATTTAGTAACAATTTGTTCTTAAGTATAACTAGCTGTGCCCGCGACTTCGTATGCGTGGACTTCTCAAATAAAAGTAGCCAATGTTACTCCTTATTACATCAGTCCCGCCACAGACAGATAAAAACTGTATAAAATGTTATTTGGGAATATATACCGTGTATACATACATATGCGTTTACCACAAACGGTTATATTAATATTACAAACAGACACGTTTTATTTATTTTTACAGATTGTACATATTATTGAATGCGATCAATAAGGTATATCATTTTCATTTACTTTCGGCTAATGTTGTATATGGTTTTCATACAACACTATATTACCAAAACCAATTGAGAGCTCAAGTGACCAAAGCCACATACAAAGAACTGAATTAATATTATTACCACTTTAAAACACGTTTCTGTCATAATATTTTTATAAATATTAATGAATAGCAATCTAGAGTACTCTAATAGAATAATCTAAGAGTATTCTAATAGTTGCATATAACAGTCACGTAATGTGTGTGTTCCAGTAAATAAAAAAAATTATATATTCTTAGAGTATAATATCATACATAAAAGAGTCGTGTAAGATAAGATTTACAGTATAATAAATCACGTTAAAGGAACGTACAAAGATTTTATTAACATCAATGGAATAGGTAAAAGTAAATGGCATTTCTTTTAGTACAAGATTTATAGCCAATATTCATTGAATTATTTCTATTGCTTATGAATTCAATGAATTATTATTATAAATGCGTAATACTATGATGTTAACAGTTCACGTTTCATCCCGGGATGGGTTTCCTACCCATCCCGGAGAGAATCTATTGTCGAGAAATTTCTTCGCTTTCCGCCCGAATTCGAGATATTGTAATTGAAATACAAACATGTTTTCAACGTACGACCGTGTTTTCAGTAAGACAATGTCCCACTGCGCTTTATTTTTACTATTGTTATATTAAATATACCTACTTATTATAATATTCAAAAGTATTATCTACTCCAGAAGCATGTGGCCTTTGATCCGGGCCTCTGAAGCTATATATATGCAAATCTTTAACGTATTCATTGTTACGAAATGTTGACACAATTTTTGGTTTCTTTTGTTTTACAAATAAATATGACGAAAAACGATCATTATTTATAAATGTGATAATAACGGGACCTTAAAGAAGCTCAATTAGTGGCATGACAAAAACATACTAAGTATGTCAAATTCAATAAAAAAAGTTTACAAAAAAAGGAAAAATATATATATTTACTCATTATTTATAAAAATTATAATTTACGTAAAATATTATCGTTGAGCAACCAAATTAAATAAAAATATACTGAGATTATCATAAATTGAGTTTGTGAAGAGCATCATATTAGTAACATATTTAAGAATTTCCATTCCAAGTCCATAATTAAAAGTCAATAGGTTTCGTGTTTATATATAGCAAGATATTTATATACTTAATAAATACGAGTAATGTTTGGAAAATATAAAACTATTTAAAGTCACAGTTTTATTGTTGAAAATTGAAAATATTTATTAAAGCTTTATTTATATTCTTATTTGTTTTACGTTTTTGCCTTATTCTATAGATAGCTGTTGGAAAATTAAAAACTTATACTCGAACATAGATTAAAAACTGTTGTAAAAAACCACCATAGCGTTTCTTCATATGTAATTTCGGGCTTTTTATGTACTTTTATTTTGATAGCATTGTTACGGTACAGAGATACAAAATTCCATATGAATTTTCACGTATATTATATACTATCATTAGTACTATATTGGAGAGTCTGGCATATCGTACTGGCCACCTCAAAATTTTCCAATAAATGTCACTATTTTTGATTACTGGCATCACCAAACTATATGCTGACAGAGCTCTTACCTACTTTTGATTTCGTAATTGCGTTAGGCAAGTGCATTTAGTTTAAAAGACTAAATAAGTTTTTGTTAATGTTTAATATAAGTTTTGACGAATATATCTAAGCACATTTACTTAGGTAGAAGTAACTTACAAATTTGCTATAGTTTTATGTTTAATAGTTTTATAACCAGCAGGGGCAGCGACTGGCTGTGCGAAAAGAAGAGATGTATGGGAAAACGATTATACTTATATAAATTATTTTCATTTCCTCGCTCTGGTAAGATAAAGCGTAGCAATAGAATACGTCACTTAACACGCAGTATTTTTAATTAAAACGGCAAGTGCAGACCGAAGTGTCTTGATAATAGGTCCTCACTGCCTCATATGTGGAAAAGGCGTGAATCTAAGAATACGAGCTAAAAATAGAAGTGTGACACGCAGATGTAAAATATTCTAATATTAGCTTTCACTTATCGTATTACCACCTCGTGTTTGAGTATTCAATTCGAAGATTTTCGAGTGAATAACTTTTACATTGTTCAGTGGAATATTCCTCGAGCGTTAGAATTACTTGTGAATTATTTAATCAAGTGTTGCTGCCCTAATTTTCAGGACAACATTAACTATAAATATAAAAATTTATATTATTTATAAAAATTTATATATAAGAAAAATTATAAAAACAAAAATGAAAATCTTAATAGTTCTAAGAAAAAGTAATAATTAAAATTCAATAATTAAAATATACTAACTACTAGCGACCCGCCTCGGATTCGCCTGGGTAAACTACATGACTAAACTATATACTTTTTTCACCCGCCCTCGTTCTCTTAAATCACAAACTTAAACTTATAATTCAAATGGTTTCAACTTTTTTATTTAAAAACCGATTGAAATGAAATAAACACTAAATGTTAAGGGAAGTTACCCACAATACAATATTCGAAAATGTATTTAAACAGCTTAAGCCGTTTTTGAGATTACCGTGCACAAACGCACATACAAACAGAAAAGAAAATTAAAAATATTGTTTTGTGTTCAATTACATTGATAAGTGCCCCTAATAATATTTTTTTTCATATATCTTTTATGTACATACAGCGATCAGTTACATTTTTATTATATGTATAGATATTATCAAGGTACTTATTGTGAAGAATAAACGGTTGTTCTGACAATAATTAAAGCATTATAGCACAATTGACTGAATAAACAAGTAGTTAGTTAGTTTAAAGGTACCGACACAATTTCATACGCCAAACTTAGGCTATACTTCTGTTAGTGTATTGATTACTATAATCATGTGCGCAATTCGTTTAATTGTATATACAATTTATGATAAATATGATTTTAAAACGTTACAATTGTAACTTATTTCTGAATTTAGTTACATATCTAATAGAATTGTCACATTAATAGTATAAATGGATGAAGTTTTACTATTTCGGATACTTGAAACTCTATTTAGCACAAAATTTTCGTAACTATTATGTGTTTTTAATTAACAGTCAAAAAATGTAAGTTAAAGTTAAAAATATATCACAAGCTTATACAATAAAATTACCAGTACACAGGCAACCTAATGGTAAGATAATATAAACAAAAGCTTTGAGCGAATGCTAGTTTTTAGTACAATATCGACGGGACCTACGTAGACTGGTATAAGTACAATAACACATCTTTACAGCAACTTAAAATATACTACAATATTAATAATTTCCTTTGAATATAATGCTAAAATTACAACTTGAGGAACTTTTAAATCTCTCTGATGAAAAGTAGTGTGTTTGCAAGTGCACCAGACTACGTAGGATACTTCAATATATAGAATATAATTGTATTTATATACAAGCCGTGCCCGCGTATTCGTCCGCGTGGAATTCTAAAATAAACGTAGCCTAAGTTACTCCTCGTTTCATCAGCTATTTACCAATGAAAGCTCCGTCAAAATCAGTTTAGCCATTTCAGAGATTAACCGGAACAGACAACAAAAATTGGATATATTATTTTGATAAACGCACCATGTATGCATACACATACATTTAGTAAACAGCGGTTATTTTACTATTACTAACAGACGCACCAATTTTATTTATTTGTATAGATACATACATATAAATAGGTTTAAATACGTACTTTTCTTGTGATGGAGACATGATCCGTGGAGGCGACACATGCTCGCCGTCTGCCCCATGCGGGCGCTACCGCGTACACACCTCCATCCGTCGACTTACACTTACACTACATTGCGACTTCATGAACTCTTCATTCACACAGCACACTGCACTACACTATTTATATTTGACATCGTTTGCGATACTAGCTGTAGAATATATATTTGTATATAAACTAAACCTGTTGACTGATTATCATTCGAAATGCATAATTTTTAATGTAAATTAATTAATAATATTATTAATTAATAATAATTATTAATTATTTATAATAATTATTGACTTGAATTAAGCTTAACATTAGGTTTTTTCTCATTACATTTAATATCACGGAAGCAATTTATATGTATATAATTATATAAAATTATTGTTCTGATAAAACTTAAAAACATTACTTTTTTGTAATTAAACTACTATTATATATTTTTTAATGTAAAATATATTATAATTTTGAACATGTATATGTTAATAAACAGTCTGCATAATAATATAATAAGGCAAAGAAAATTACACGTAGAAAGAATTATCTTGAATATAGTCATATATAAATGTTTAAAGATAATAGCCGACATAATCAACCACAAAATTCACTTTGCGTCTAACAACAGACATCAGTTATGCAGATTTTAATCTCCTTAAAAGCAATGCGCGGTTGGTACCTACTGACTTTACCCAGTTGACTAAGTAAGATAGACTAGCGCAACTAGTTAAATAGATTCAAAATTATAGTTATAACTAGCTGTGCCCGCGACTTCGACCGTGTGGAATTCTAAATAGAAAATAGCATAAGTTACTCCTAATAACATCGGCTATCTGATACTGAAAGTCCCGTCAAAATCTGTCCAGTCGTTCCAGAGATTACAGTTAAAACTAGATGTGAGCTGAAAGGTGATCATTACTTCGCACTATTACTTTTTGTGATATAATGTACTGTTATAATAAATTTAAAACTTAACAAACAATTATATGCCTTTAGCAAAAAAGTGGTCTTTGCAATCACGCAATATGACAAACTTTTTAATATAAAAGCTAAAGCCTGTTATGGCCTTGTAAAAACATAAAATAATCTCAATTCTAGTATTTAAAATACTAATAGAGATGAAAATATCATACTGTTGAGTAGTTAAAAATTCAAGGAACAATATATGTAATCTATATAACCTATTTAAAGACAATCTTTTCAGAAATATCGTACTGATGATATTCAGTTTAATTTACATTGAATAATAACGAAAATTATAATTAATAATATTATAATAAATATACAAAGTATATTTGACGATGACCTTAATTATGGAGTAACAAATTTATTTTACACGCGATAATTTGGAGAGGCAAGCATTCTGATTTTAAATATTCTGAATATATCTGTTTGAAAAGCTCGCGCTTTGGAGAGTAGGTTATATAGAACGTCCATAAATTACTTTTGCTTAGCAAACGTTATAAGGCTCTGTTATTTCTGAAATAAAAAATTGTTGAGTATAAAATGTTGAATATTGTACAACCGGTGCTACAGAATTAAAATTCCATCATTGCAAATTTAATTCTTAAAAAGATTATATTATATTTCGTTTACATACATGATAGGTTTTTTATCACCTACTCATAATTTTAAAATATGAATAATAGTCGACAGTTATGGTATAGATTTAAGTAGCCATTATTCCCTTTTTTAAAGACAATTGTTATTTTAAACGATAACAGCCCCGCACTGTTTAAAATACGGCAACACTCATCCACCATTTTCTGTATTAATTCAAATAGTAAGTTGTGTAATAATATCGATTACTACTTAGTTATTATCTTACTTAATGCCAAAAGTTGTAAACGTATTAGTTTACAAAGTAAGACTAACAGAATTACTGTCTTTCATATTGTGTCATTCAGTTGCAAAGTGAACCCGCAAACGGTAGTTAGATATAAGCTAGTATCAAGACACTCCATTCTCCACTTTCCACCCGACTTTCATTGCGTGTCAAGTGGCGCAGCTAAACGCCGCGCTCTGCCTTACTCGTATGTACTAAAGTAGAGAAATTAAAATATTTTAAATATAATCATTACCCCGAGTGGGAATCGGCCCACAACCAAAGGCGTTTATTTACAGTCAGACGCTGTCCAACTACGCCAAGATGGTCTCGTTAATTGAATTATAAATAGCTTTTAAAAGTATTTATAATTTAGACAGTATATCCTTTGGGATCAAATATAGTATAGAAAATATTCTACTAATATACTATATCCATCTCGATAATAAATATTCTTACAAAGCTCTATATAAATATTTACGAGTCTGTACATTTTGATAAATTGGTACATCAATAGAAATGGTGAAAGTAACCAAATAGATTGATGATGAATACAAAACAAATGTCACTGATTAATCGTTATGTGTATTCGTTTTGAATGTCACTCATGAATGGAGGCTGTAGTAAATCATTGTCGATCGATGCCAAGTTTGTGGTAACAAACACCGTGTCACTGAACTGATCCTGACAGTCTCAGCCTAAAGTAAACTTGACCTAACTCAATATTTTTTAATAATATATTTGTTGTATAATTTGTTGTATAATATGTAGATATGTAGATAGATATATAGAATTATTTCATTGCACACTAACCAGTAAATAATTATAAAATTGTACAGAGCGTGCAACGGTGGACTTATTGCTAATAGCAATATCTAACAGACAACCTTTTGAGATTGGAGGTTGGATTTAGTCGAAAAATAAAATAATTAATTTCTATATATTTGCTTTTCATGTTGAAAAATGTAAGAAAAATGTAGGTAATTTGCAAAAAAATATTGTATGAACTAATCCATAAATTGAAAAAAAAAACTAAAATGTTATATATACCACTTAAGCGTTAATAGCTCAAATTTATAGCCTAGACTAGTATATATACATCGTAGATCTTTTTATTTGTATAGAATTGCCAAGTAAGTAATGTAATTTGAATCTATGTCACCTTATTAATTTACTTGTTTTTATACGATCTAACGACAAAAGTAACTTTAAGTAAAATATCTATAAAACATTGATACTACGTAAAAGAGATTATTACCACTACTCAGAATAAGATCATAATATATATTTAATTAAACACGTGATTCTTACAAAGCATAAAAATATATAAAAGAAAAGCGAACAATAATCTTTTATTCTCTACTGTTTTTTAGAAACACTGGTAGTTTTAATTATAGAATAAGCCGAGACTAGTTAGTTACATTCAATATTTTTTTATATAAAAAAATTCAATTACCATATACAGTAGTAGACAAGAATTTAATTTAAATGGCTTTTGCTTGATGAAAAATGTTTGAATTTTTGAAGCACTTCTTAAGAAGGCGAACATTTAACCATCTTATGTGGATTATTTAGTACGTGAACATTGATAAAAACAATCTAATAAAGAGAGTATGAAAAATATAATATCATCAATCGATTAAATAAATGGGTAAATATATAAAATCGAATACGTTTCAAGAACTAAAGTCATTTATCTGATTGGGGGGAGAACTAAGGTTTCTCCTGGAGGCTTCGAATCGTCAAATTTACGTCCTTATGATACATCATTTGTTATATAAAAATAATCACTTTTTTATAAGACAACATAAAAAAATGTAAAATATTTATAAATTCCAAATAAGAGCACGATACTATTAAATATAAAACGCATACAAATATACTTTTTTTGGACATTAACTTATGACCAGTTACGCCAGTGCCAGTGAAAGTCCCGTCAAAATCGGTCCAGCCGTTCTAGAGATTAGCCGAACAAACAGACAGACAGACAAAAATTGTAATATGTAATTTTGGTATATTTATCGTGCATACATATATATTTGCATTGACTAAAAAGCGGTTATTTTTATATTACAAACGGCCTCCAATTTTATTTATTTGTATAGATTAAGTGACTTTAAAGAAATCTATACAACGATTGTTCATTATCCTTAAAATAGTAATATATATGTATTGTCTACTGTTCAGGGCGTTTAGGACGGAGAGAACATTTGGCACAGTGCGCGTGGGCAAGACGCTAAACTGCTATTAAGAGCGACTGCAACACAAATTGTAATTAATGACTACAGAGGTCGAAACCTCAGATTAGAGAATTTAGAAGTGACATAGAGTGGTTATTTAGTATGATACATAATAGCTAGTTAAGACAATAGTATAATTTTGAATATTCAAGTAATTTAAAGCATTATTATATTTAAATTTATTTACTTTACGATATTAAAAGTATACGGAGGCATA
This sequence comes from Podotricha telesiphe, assembly GCA_038994665.1. Classification (NCBI taxonomy): domain Eukaryota; kingdom Metazoa; phylum Arthropoda; class Insecta; order Lepidoptera; family Nymphalidae; genus Podotricha; species Podotricha telesiphe. Next base: position 185,754 of record JAOYRR010000287.1, on the reverse strand, counting down.
AAATAAAAAAATTCAAAAATGTTTCAGAATCAAAACCGATATATTAAACTCTAAAAACAGCAAAGCTAAATTAAAACTACAAACAAACAAGGAACTAAATACGACTATAGCAATCGTAGGGAAGCAAAATAAAATACTAGTGGATCGTCCTCACTGCGTCCTATATGGGGTCAAAATAACTACCACTATGAATTGAGCCCGCTTTACGACCACAACTGAGCTCAGGATCGCTCAAATTAGAAAATAGCTTCCGTGTGTCATTTTTTTTTCAAAGAATTTACGACTTTAAGTCAATTTCGTAGTTAGTGCTTTAGGTATATTTTTATATGAGAAAATTCATATAAAATTTATAGTATAAAAATTATAGAACCGCATTAATTCTTTTAATTCGCATTAATTAATATTAATGTGAAATATGTAGGTTTGCATTTTTTGCCTCATAAACAAGTTTCTCTACCGATGCTTAGTTTTTATATATATAAAAAATAGTAATTGAATTTTAAAAAAACTTATGATCTCATTATTCTGGTGTTTTGTTATCGGACCAGGATACGTGGTCAAAGTTTTAAGTAAATCAAATGGAAAGAAATGCGGATCCAGCTCTCAAAAAAAGTTGGGGTCACAGTCATTTTAAAAAAGGCCAAGTGCGAACCGGAACATGAATAATGAGATAATTACAATTGAGAAACTTATACCAGCTGTGTTTTTTTTTTAATTAAGGTGATACAGTGGTTGAAATGCTGCATAACTAAGTGAAGTTGTGTAAAGACAAAAAATGTGACGTCAAGTCAGTTCGGGTTCGCAACCCGAACTGACTCGGGTTCTCAGCCCGCAGGCATGCCCATAGTGCCCACAACGGTGGATCATATATTGATAGATACATCTAATAATAGCGAGTAACAAACGCTTATTCTGTAATAACAAAAACCAAAGAAGAGTTCAACAACATGTATCTGTAAGTACTAATGTTTTAAGCACATGTGTTATACGATATACTTTTTATATTGCTTCAATCTAGATATACATTGTTTATTTACATACATAGAGGACATTCTTTATTTACTATGTAAACAGGTGGGTTTAATGTAAAGAATTAATTTCACATCAAGCGAAAATATTTATTTAATGATATCGAAAATGATTTCTTTGTTCATTCCATTGGTTTTTATCAAGTTTTTATAAATTTTAAGTCAATTGTTTTACAATTTGGATATTCGCACTAAAATAATATAATTTCTGTCAGAGAGAACCTAATGTCAAGACACTCCATTATCTATTTTGCGCCCGAATTCGAGAATTGTATGTTGAGTTGAGCACAGCGCTGCGCTTTGGTATAAAAGTGAGGAAATGATAGTTATTGAAATATGAATATAATCATTTTACTGTTTGGGAATCGAATATACAAACTTTAACGAATGTTTAAATATATTTTAAGCAATATAGAGTATTCAAACGAATTCGGCTACAATATTAAACTACTGTATTTTAGAATAAGATATTAGAATTTCGCGATTTTTACACATTTTGAGATGAAACTATTTTAACTGGTAGACTGACACAGACACCTGAGACCACGGTTACTGTAAAGTGTTCGAAACGTAAGATATCCTTAAATGTATTTTCGAATACCAAAAATATACGTGATTAATCTGGTTAAAATAATTTTATTAATTAAAATACTGTAATTTAGTGTACCAGAAATAGTGTATATAACACCTGTAATATTAACCGTTCGTGATATATAAATCCGAAGCCATGTATGTATACTATGTAGGATAGGGAATTGATAATGAGATTTATATGAACTTTATAGTGATTCTTGTAGAACACTGAGCTCACATAATAAACACACAAAAGTAACTACGTTTTTTTTATACTTCATCTTGTCAACAAGACTTTTATAAGATATATAATAAAATAAGTTTAAGTATATTTTTTTAATGTTAATTACGATTTTTTAATAATTTTCTATTATAAAATATAATTATCAACTGGACTTCCCTATCTTAAACATTAGACGCACAATTTGCCTTGAACTATAAGTTTATATTGTATACCCACACGGTTTACAACAGACGGCGACAACTTCAAACACATACATATTACATACATAACTCAATAATGATGAGAATTATAATAGAAGCGGTAATTCCTTCCTTTGCAGTATGCAATGGCTCCCTCAAGGCGACAAGGCAACGCAATCTCAGATGCCAGTTAAGAATACTAAGCACCTGTAATGTATTCATCTGGGAAAAATCGTGATCCGCCCGCCCCAGGTACTTCATTAGAATAGCATATTAACCAAAATATCAAAGAACGTAAATCTTTATTATTATTGCTTTTATATTACGTATTGTTTTGGCTAAGTGATATGTAACATAGTTTTTTAGAGCAGATTTCTTTTCTATCACAGTCAACATAAAACTTGACTTTACTTGGGAAGAAATTGATATTAAAAAAATCAATTGTTTTAATTTGTAATTGATGTAAATTCAATGTTTTTAAATTTCTTAAGTGTGTGATTGACGCTTTAAACCTGTTAAAATGTATATAAAAGTTTTGCTATATTTATCTAGACTTACTATTTAATACGTTGCCTTAGCAACGTGTTTGTCAAACACACACTACGTGTGTAATATACAATTGGTAAAAAAACGTTTTTCTTTACATATTAAAATAGTGATGATAGATGGAATTAAATTGTATCGTATTTATTTGTATTACATTTTTTGTAATTATCTTAAATTAAAATCATTGTGGCGCAGTGGACAGCATCTGACTGTAAACTAGATTGGTTGTATGTTCGATTATCACTCGCGGGAATGATTATATATATTCCTCTACTCTGGTACCTAAAGCAAAGCGCCGCGTTGAGTTTCGCCTCTTAACATGCAATGTCTTGTATCATGGTGGTAAGTACAGAACGGAGTGTTATGACACTCGATTCTCTCTGACTACCCTGCTATTCGAGATACACCGTGAAGCTTAACAAAACAAAAAAAAATACATCATGTGCTAATAACACATGTCTTGGCGGTCAAAGCGCTTGGACGGTTTCCAAGATGCGCGCGTTCGAATCCCGCTGCGTTCAATTTTTAATACGTTTTCTATGTTTTTTAATTTCTTAAGTGAAGAATAACAGTTTAAAATGTACAAAAAAAGATACATCATGAGAAGTACGAAAGTAAATCAATATTATTGTATTGTCTGCTTATTATAAAAAATATGTATCTGTAGGCTTTTTGTGCTACGTTTTAGTCTCTTTTGACAAATAAAGAACTGGTTTGCTTTTTATGGACATATTTTTCGCCAAGCTATTCAAGGACTCGCTGAGTTCAAATTTGATTACCTATGTCATATTACATTAAAGATTTATTATCTGTAATACCTATAAGTAATTTAGGTAAAAATATTTGTACAGAATATGTAAATTATTGTTAAAATTTAAGCTAAATTATTTTAGAGACTAGATATCACAAACAAAATTATAAATCTTCATAATCTCAGCCGTGAACTGTGGATAAAATATTAATTTACAAGTCTACACGTCGGAAATAAACATTCCTTCATGGCGCCAGTGGTAATAAATTTTGCGAGTCAAAGCATTAAAATCTCGTTAAAACACTATCCAGTATCGGAGGCACTTTACCTAGTAGTTTCTCGGCTATGTGTAATGTAACGTAATGAAACAGCCGACATCGCGAGATGGACGCCCGTCATAGCCGAAGCGCAACAAGTGCGCTCACTCAACGAGTCGCTAAACTAATCGTGTTGACTAATAGCAAAAAAGTAAAGGTTGAAGCTACGAGTCAACAGCCCTTTACATTTTGTAAGTACAAACATTCCTATCGTAGTTTTTGTATATGAAAATTTTACTGTATAAAATATCGTTAGGGCAAAATATTTTCCATTTGAAATTCAAAGCAATCTCATACAACCATTTTCAAGTAAAACCTTACAGTGTACAGTGACACCTCAGATTCTAGTAACGGCGCTGCTTTTATTAATACAGGTAGTTAAGTGCCTGTCTTGTTCCACTCTTAGAGTAAATTCTATGGATACTGACAGTGTAAATGTTTAAACACTGACACATGATCCCTTAACACTAACAATTTACTACCAAGTATCGTAAATAACAAGTTATTTTCTCATTGGGGTGGAATATGGCGTGGAGTTCTCGGCGTAATCATATTTTAAGCGTCGTGTCTAGATTTTCTCAACCTATACTGCCTGATGCAAAAAATGATCTGTTTTAATATACGTACATTTCCTCTTAAATTACGCTTCGGAAACTACTGGGAGTCGAGAAACGGACCGATGAGTCATAAGCTGTAACCGATAGTATACAAGTATTTTTTATTAGCCTGTATCTCCTATAACGGATAAAACTTACTACCTGTCTCAATTTATCATTCGTAAAATGAACTGAGGAAAAATTAAAACTGGAGAAGCATCCTTGAATTTTGTAGGCCTTTAAAATAATCGATGTCATTGTCAATACAATATATAAACACAATAAACAATGAGATCCATGTTTGGGTAACGCCTAATATTAAGCATATTATTTGTATATTAGCAATATTTGGTATGTCGGTGGCGCTTATTGGCGTTGGACATGCTTTCATCAATTTTCTTTTACTAGTAGCTGCTTCTAGAGTATACCAAAAAGTTATTAGTAGAGAACTTATAATTAATACGAATATAAAAAAATGTACAGGTAATAATATCCTTTAAAAATCTTTTAAACTTATCTTTTTAGTACCTTATAAGTTATAATTGGAATTGTATACTACAAACACGAGAACTTCATGTAACTAGTCTAGATATGATCACGGTAACAAATCGTTCGATCTGTTATGACACTACGGAATGTTGTCGCAAGGTCGGGTACGTTCATCAACCGAGCTGAGCTGAGATTTCAATGATTCATCCATTCGTATTTTTGATTATTTTATATTATACATATACGATAAAAATGATTAATAATAGTTTCACGCTCTTTTCTACATAATAGGGAAGTCAGACCTAGTGTCAAGAGTCGTTGAGTCGCGGACCTCAACGCGCTTTGTCTTTTTCACCAGAGCGGAGAAATAAAAATTATGATCATGTTACTGAGTGGGAATCAAACCCGCAACCAATCGCGACTACAGTCAGACACTGCCACCATTGAGCCACGATGACCTCTATAAAGAAAAAAATCTTTCAGGTTACTAAAATATCTTTATGCAAAATTCTCTTATTTTTCATAAGCCATCTCCTAGCAACAAGAATCATTGTATTAATACGTGAAGGAAAATACGTAACCCTTACAAATATTTTGCCGGCGGAGAAGTATGAAATTTGGCACAGTAAAAGTTTATGTATAAAAGGGTTAAAAGTTATTTTATTATGACGCATTTAATAAATTAAATAATATCCATGGGTCTAACAGTGTTATTTAATATAAATTTGTTTATATTATACTATATTGTACTTTATGTCCGATAATAACCGAAATACCGAACTAAGCTAATCAAACAATATTACAGGAAAATATAATTAGCAACAAAGACTCGGCAAAACTGCCACTTTTCAAAACATAAACAATAAACGTTCCTGACATTCAAGGCTATGGCTGTCGTTTTAGTTTTAATAATCAAAATGGAATTTTCCAACGAAGCCGACTGTTATTTAGATGCGAAATTTAGTATAGGCTTAAAATACTCGCAAGAAGTTTCTTGAAATATAAAATATATACAATCTTAAAAGCGTACGTTGTGCTTGCTTTAGTGGTAGCTTTAAGATTGTATCTGATATAATATAAAAATATATATTTCGTATATACGAAGACATATGTCTTCGTTTTGAGAACAAATAAGTATGTATACCAAGTAAAGGGTTTAAAGAAATTGCAATATGTTAGAAGTTTTGGTAAAACGTAACAGAAAAATAAAGTAATCATAAAATCAGAAAAATACTATACCAAAACATTTTCTAACAAGTGGGCAATTCATCAAGTACTTCCACGGCGTGTGTGGGGGATGCTTTTTCTTCTTGCAGCTCCTATGTGAGGGGTGATGGCACCGCTCAGGAGCCTTGCCGTGCTTCGTAAACATTCCGAGAAAACCCTGACACTTCCATAGACTGTTACATCACTGGCACTGACAACACTACATAACACTACACTAGACGTTAAAATGCCACTAACGTTAAAATGCCACTAAACACAGAGAAATACCACTAAAAAGTCATCTGTAGCCACCACCCTTCCAGCCAAACACTACACGGGTGCAGCGAACATTAACTGCAAAGAAAAGAAAACAAAAAATATAGTAACCTCTCCCCAAATAAACAAAATAAAAGGGAATGAAGTAGGACAGGCACGCATTGAATAGTTCTCGTTAAGTGCTCCATAATATAAGCTTCCGCCGTCGCTCGTCACTAAAGAATGAAACAAAAAATATAACAGCGATTTTTTATGCGCCGTTATGAAAAGTAGAAGTATGTCAATGTTTCAATGGAGTACTGACGTCTGACATCAATTTGTTTCTTCGAACATGATCTTTTAACTTTATAATCTTAAACACACTTGTTAATAAATAAAAATCGACGCTGGCGTTTCTAGGAGATCGGATCTGTGTCAGTGGCGTTTTAGTGGAAAATTCTTTTGTACTCGTTTAAATATTATTTGAACTAGATATGCTGATTATTTACGTTTCATTTTACAGCGTTAAGGAGGACGAATGCTGGTTGATATCATCAAAGAAGACACAAAGATGGACCCAATTTAGATTGTTTTCACCAACATTTCTAACACCCATTGAAAGTTGGTATTATGATCGCATGTCAACGAAAATGTCTAAGGTTTTAAATATTACATTATGTGAACACCACTTATATAAGCAAAATTATACAAGAACATATTGAAAACATTTTTATTATAATATACGAATGGTGTGTCTGCAATACTATTCGGAAAACATGTACTTTATATTGACTTCTTTTCATGCGGTCACAGACCGGCTACGGAAGGTCAAGGCGCCTACACTCAGCCATCACGATACACTACACCCATGCTCAGACAAGGACGACATCATTGTTCGGTAAGCTTAAGTAAAAGTAAAATAAACGGTTTGGAATTAGCGTCTCTAAACAGAAGCGAGAGAACAGTCAACTTGTACAAAACTTTTTCTAATTCTTTAATTTATTATATTTTATAATTTAGCTATTACTGTCTTTATCGAATTCTACAAAAGTCAATATTTTACATAGTTGAATATTATTGGCTGAACTAATTAATTCATAAGCCTTCTTAATATTTCGAAGAAAGGTGGAAAAATCAAGGTTGGTTTACGCTAAAAGACAAGAAATATGTCTGGCATATTTTCTACTCAGAATGAGTTAAGTGTTTTTCTCTGTACCTTCCTATTACACGCTATACTGCCTTCATAAAATATATAGACACATCAATCATTCTCAGAACAGTCATATCGATTTCGCTTCTTATAGCACCATGTGCATGTTTAGACAGTTATATAAGAGCTAGTCCGAACTGGATTTTTCGCGTTAGACCAAATACGGTATCCGCTCGTGTGTACGACCCTTTGTAGTTTTTACAACGATACACAGAAACCGGATTCACAATGCAATGAAATCACCGCAGCGTTTTATGTTACACTTGTTTTGATTTGCTCTGAACGTTAAATAATATTTAGGTGTGAACATTCGATACTGAAAAAGTATTTTTTTCCTAGTTCAGGCTTTTTTCTGCATAGCAGGGTAGACAGACAGAATATAACGTCAGTATGTTCCGTTATTTTCTTCCTGGCCGAATTGGAAGAATTGCGTGTCGTGTGTGAGTGACGGACCTCAAGCCTGCGCTATGTCATACCAGAGCGGGGTAATGAAAATAAGTTCAGTATAATCATTCCCAGGAGTGCGAATCAAACCCACAACCAATCGTGTTTTTTACAGTCCGACGCTACCCAACTGCGCCACAATGGCCTCTACGATGAAAAAGTAATATGAAAGTTCAATTCTGTCATTGTTTAATAGGGACGAAATACCCCAGACAACAATAACTTCGTAGAGACGTACCAGATGTGGCTTTGATATCTAAGCTCGTCGCCTGTATAAAAATGACCATTAGGCGGAGTCGGGGTAGGGTTAGGGGGTAGGTGTTCATTCATCTGTAATGTGACGTCATGCCGCAGGGTCGTACCCTCTCAGTTAGCGACAGAAAATAGATACTGGGGAACACTTTCTATGCGATACACGATTTAACTACTTCAGCTATAAGAATATTTGTGTTCAAGCAAGAAACAGGATTGTGGTTATTACGTGATTGTGGAAAGGTGAACTATATGTTACAGAGAGCCCAGCTCTTAAAAAATAGCAAAGTTAGGATTGCCACTTTCGTCAGGTTAGGATTTTGATATAATCACTTATATTCCTTGTAACGTATTATTAAAAACTGTAATGTAGCTCTAGAGTTTGATAAAAATAAGAAATTTTCATCAGAGAACATCTCAGATACAATATAAACGATAACGAAGTGACAGCAATAAAGTAATAGTGATAGTTTGCTTTGCAACATAACGTTTCAGTGAGGGCGTATCGATTGAATTAATGAGATGTGGGCGCGCGGGTGGTCCGTGTGTGGAATTGTGGACCCGATTACAAACGATCAAATATCGCTATAAGAATCTTTTTATGGACACTTTATGACATAAGAACAATAGATGGACTTTTGTAACGTTTTTAATACCTACATTTTTTGGTTAGAGTAATCGCAGCGACCAATTGTATGCGATCGTTTGCTACACGTCGCAGTCGTTAAGAGATGGCATCGATTTTAACTACAATTTTCCGATACAAAGTATATTAGTAAATCGTAAATAGATTGTAAATTAATGGAATTTCTTATATATTGTATGTGTGATTTAAAGAGAAATTGAATGATTATTTTATAAGTTAATAAATCACCCTATACATTAATTTCGTTTTAAACAATATTTTTACACTTATATAATGTCATTTTTCAGTTATTCTCATAGTAACAGTATGAAGTGACTGGAATTGGTATGACCAATAAATATTTAATTTATTTCAAAGTAATATAAATATGACAATTATTTTAATTATTCGCATAAATATAAGTTTTCTATACCTCATTAGGTTTTTCATTACATCGTATTACAGACGTTGGACATTAGCATAATCTGCTGCGTACAAGGAAAGGAAGGATAACCTTGAACGTTTAATATTTACTTTAAATAAGTAAGATATTTTTAAGAAAATATATCGATATTATTTTTCGGAATTATATATTATTTATTATATTTGTTAATTTAGCAAGCTAACCGAATACGCAATAACAATACATAAAAGTAGTTTTTTTTATATCTACATTTATTATATTATGCTCTTTATACTTTCTATCAACTATTATATGGATACTAGACTCCATTCTTCTTCGAGTCTTTATACAAGTAGCAATGAAAGAATAATGGATAAAGGGGATATGTCAAATTTGTGGATTATGTGGGATTTTTACAGTTCTATACATAAATGAAGGTTGTAACTGTATACGACAAAGCGCGGCATTGAGTTTAGCCCCTCAACACGTGTTTCGAATTCGAGTGGAATGTGGAGAACGGAGTGTCTTGACACTAGGTTCTCTCTGAATACCCTGCTATGAAATAGACAAAAGCGTGAACCTGTAAGAAAAACATAAACACCAAATTTATATGTTACAAGTACCAATGTTATTTGTTAAAAGTGCAAACGTCCTATTATCAACCTTGAAATTCATATTTTGGTGCTTTTTTGTTCTTTTTATATCACTCACTATGGATATATGGTACGTACCTTTTACTTTATTATATTTAATATTTTTTTTCGATATTAATAAGAAATAGACTTATATGATTACATAGAATGTTTGGCACACGATACTCTTTGGTTAAGGTATTTTGTTATAAGAAAATCATTATAACATTATGAAATGAAGTAGTTAAAAACTTGAAGCTCATCTCGAAATTTAAATTTTGCGACATATAACCTTCATCCGTCTTCAATTGTGACCGGCTGTCGCATGGCTCAGGTGAACTAAACAACTTACGTACTTACTGAAAGTTGAAACCGTTTCGTGAGCATCGCGGGGTTCAAGGTAGTTCTTTGGACACGACTAGAATAATGCTACTACAATACGAACTTATATTATCAACGAATTAAAGGAGATAAAATTTTCATATATTATATTCATATTTTAATGGACCAATTTATTTACAAACAACGATATTACAGGGCTCGCAGAAAGATGTAAGAGAACTCTTAAAGTCGTACCTTTTACCTTGTAAACTTAACGGTATGGGTAATATTTTTACTTATACTCAACGAATAATAATTTTATCTTAAAGTAGGTTTCCAAAATGCAAATAAATATATACTGCTTAAATTATGCAAAAAAAACGCTCAAAGAGACATAGCTGTGAGTTGCGATAACAAATGATTAGGTAAATACGATGGAGGCTTGCCACGATAACGCGAGGTCAAATATCCAATAAAACAGTACACCGCACAATAACCCTAGTGTATTCATTAATATGATTTACCTAATATCCTACTGAGGTCTCATTAATTAAAGTTTTATAATCGTGCAAGAATGTGCTCGAACACAATTTACCGTTTTGCGTAACGGTAAAAAATGGTAAAATAAAACGCAAATTTTACGTAATTTGGATGCCTTGAAAAAATCAAATTGAAAATAATATAGCTAACTTAAGTTGCAATAATTGCTATTCCAGACGACGCTACTACTAACGCAGTGAGGGTTGTTCACCTTTAATAGTGATTTGCTAATGTCTTTGTTTTCATTTACCTCAAACCGAAAGTGCAGGAGTAAAATAAACTTTAAACATTTCGACACCTAACAAAAATAACAGCAACATGTACTTGTTTTGGCTCAAGCAAGACAAATATATAATTACGAAAGGAAATAAAATTGATAGATTCGAGGTTTTTTGTAACGTTTAGAGCACGTGCTTAAAGTATAGGTTATTGTGTGAGTAAATGTGCTTGTAGTGGTAATTGCGTATCTCCGGCGCAGGGCGGGGAGGCGCACGCGAACTGATAATAATTATTAGTCTAGGGCAATTAAGAGGCGCCAGATATACGCCATGATGATGAGATAGCGGACCAACGAGAGCAGAAACATGAGGAATGTCAAAAGAAATCCGGGTTACTTAGCTTTGTAATTGTGAACAAATGTATAAGCATAGTAAATACAGTTTATTACTTATATTTTTGTTATAAATTATATAAAAAATATATATAAAAAAAGGTAAATTTGAGTAATAAAATCCAAATATTTATGATGTTGAATATTAAATTAATAGTATAATGTGTGTTTTAAATATCTTTTTTTATAGTAATAAAATAAACTTCTTAGCGTTGTGATGTAAGTTATTCTTATATAAAATCAACTCTAAAGAACCGATCTTGGATAAGCAATTTTGCAATTGAATAAGTGATCGGTTGGAACAATCGCTTGCTTGTGATATATTGTTTAGTTACTTCGACGTACATGTGTGTTCACGAATACGTTTACACGCACCGTTAGCAAGTTCAGTGGAATAATACCTAGTTAAAAATTGAAAGAAGTATACTTTAAGAGTTTAACACCAATTTAACACTAACTTCATATAAATTAGTATACTTTAAATGTACAGTACAATTAAACGTTCCTAAATTGAAAACACAAATTGCTTTTTTTAATGACGCGCTACTGACATCACTGAAGACCAATATCATCATGATATGAATTTCCGTATTATTAAGAAGAAAATACGCGATATTAGCTTATAAACAACAAGGGAAAGTTTATAAACGCTAACATAAACATCTATGTTGATTAGATAAAATGTACTACGACGCTCATTAACATCATATGTGACGTGCCTTTTAAAAGGTTATTAGTAAAAATGTTTTGCAATCTGTAAAAAGAACGCTCAGCAAATCCAATGGACAAATGTATTATGTAGGATTATAAACATGCATGCATATTACTTATATATTTTTTTTCATTTATTACCAATAAAAGTTTAAACAATTATGCTGTGGGAGTTGGGTCGGTGTGAATATTTCATAATCCTGTAGGGAACGACAAGCCTAGATTTCGCTATGTGCATGTGTAAGTATATAATTGGATTACAGCTATTTATAACATCGTAAATACAATGTAATATAAAAACAAGACGGAATACTTTTAAATTGTGTTTAATTACTATTGCCTTAGTACTGAATAAAACTCATTTACTCCCAAAATAATTTAATTTAAATGTTCAGAATGCAAACAATAGTTCAGAAAGGCTGACGCAATTTTGATGCTTTGTAAGCTGTATTTATTCTGGCGATGAAATTGTTATTTAAATTAGCTTTACGTCAGAAAGAGGGCCATCTAAAATCGCTTAGGGATTATCAAACAATCACCAACCAAGCGCTTTTCTCTACACGTGGATATCTGCACTTTTTACATAGATACCATGAGTAATGAAAGTTCGACCTACTTGCTTCATTACCTAATTACGACGCCGAAAGATCGAGCCGAATATTAATTTGTATTTGTGTTACATTGTATTGTGTAGTCGACTACACAGTGCTTGTAATTAAATTTTGAATGTACACATAACACATTTATGTATTTGTTATATAGTAACAAATATCAAAATGAGAAATAATGTTCAAGTATATAACCTAGGTATTTGTACATAAGTACCTATATGTAATATTCTCTTACAAATACCTACATACTAACTCTTCCTTCGAGCAAAGCAAGCAATCAATACAAACAAGTACGTACGACTTAATGATTTAATAATATGAATTAAAAAAGTTGATATGTTGTATCTAAATACTGTTTTATACTAATAGCGTATTTCATTTAAAAGTATACACAGTGTTTGATAAGTATTTAATAAAAAATTGTTTCAACGACATCAACATGAACTCACTAATAAGTTCGATGAATATTTATTTGATGCCGACACAAGTAGTTTGCAGATGAATATTCTTGTTTTTCAAATTAATTGGATATTGGTTTTATGTTTTAACGAACTGTTATTTATTTACTTTTATTTAACTCTTTACACCAAGATAATACAGATGTAACAATAGACAATAGTTCCAATTTTGGTGTAAAGACGGAATTATTACCATATTATCTTTTCCAGGCAACCCTTACTGAGAATAGACTAGAAAACACAAAGAATTAGGTCGGTGTACAAATGATATATTAAAATGATATATTTAAATATATATAGAACGAGGATAACGTAATACGTACATATTAATTTTATAAAATAAAAACTAGTTTTTTAGAAGACACTTAAATAAATAAACAGAAACCAGACTCGTGTCTGGCCGTGTCTGTGTCACCCGTGGAAGGAGTGTTCCAGAGGATCGCAGCTTTAACAGTAAAAGTTACCATATGTTTGTGTACGACTCAGAGGCAATTCCAACTTATCATCACTCTGTGACCTAACGTGAAGGGAATGGTTGCAAACAAGGACACAAAACCTTGACTTGAGGTACTCTGAGGTGTTAGGATGGAAGAGGATAGTGAAGAGGAGTGTAAGGATATGGAAATGATGGCGATGTCTCATTGTGAGCCACTTAAGTTGCATCCTATGTTTGGTAATGTGGTCTAATTTTTTTCAGGAAAATATGAACCGAATGGTCATATTTTGCAAACGATCCCACTTATTCAGGAGATTTTGAGGTAAGCCATAATATCACCATCGGTGTAATCAAGAAGGAAAAGGAAAAGTGTTTGGGAAAGAGCTAGTTTCGTTTTTATTGGAAGGAGATTTTCTATCTTCTTAATCGACTAATCACGATGAAAAAGTTTTCTGCTAACCTCAGATATATGTGAGGATCAGGAAAAAGTTGCTGTTGTTGCCCATAGTGAGACCTATATTTAGAACTATATTTAATTCCATAGGCAATTACATCATCGAAAACTTTCCCATATAAACTATTTGTTTTGAATGCCCTTTACCCATGGGACAAATGCCAATATCAATAAACGCTTGTCGATTATTCAGTCTTAGAGTGGATTAAAGTTATTTATCAGAAATACTAACCCATTCCGTCTATGTAAGATACTAGATAGAAATTAATGACAGGAAATAATGTCAATAGATAGTAACAGTATTGAAAAGTGTATGGGTGTATGTTGGCACGATAGTTGCGGGTTCAATTCTGACTCTAGCTCAAGTTTATGTATAAAATATCTTTGGTTTTCAGTCTTCGTGTATTAAGTTAAATAAAGCCACAGATAACTTTTACTTATACTTTCTAAACATGTATGTCGCAGGGGCAAAACAATCAAGAAGCTAAAGTAAAAAACGTGTCAATAAAGAATTACAGCTTCACACTTTTTCCCGTATAGCAGTGTCGATAACACCTATCGGTCGGTCGGTCGGTCCAGAACCTAGTGTCAAGACAACCCTTTCTCCACTTTTCACCCTAATTCGATTGCGTGCTTTAGTGGAACTCAACGCCGCCTTTGTCTAACAAAAGCGTAAAATAAAATAATAACCATGAATGTTCTAACCTGTTATATTCAAATAGATACCTATAAGTATTAAGAAGTAGATAGGCAGTAAATAGTCAAATAATTAGTCTTTTCTATAGGCTCAGATAACTTTTGCTGATTCATTCATTGATTGATTCTATATTTGATGAATAACATATGATTGGTTTCGCTTTATGTAATCTGGAGAATTCTATAACAAAGAGACTAATGGGATAGAAACTCGCCGCCATCATTAGACTTTATTCATATGTAAATAAATAGGCTGAATTTAACGTATTCAGTTAATACATATTCTGGCTTGGTAAATATAAAGAATGTATAGAGGTTGAAAACTGTGGACGAATTTTATCTCCTAAATGTGAATTGTGCGGAGTGGATGATGATTTCTTATGACCATTTTTTAGTGGAATGTGTCCGTAATACTTAGGCTTGTCAAGATTTAATTCGTCGATGTAATAAAAATTTAATAGATGTATTTCGGTGGTGGTATTTGTAAAGTTTATTGTCCTAAACCTTGTTCTGTGGTGGGTAAGATGCTGTATTAGTTTAAAATTAAATAGTATCATTAGAATTAAGATTAAGAATTTTTTTTGTATTATTACTTGAAAAATCCCCAAATAAAAATAGATAAATTATTATTGGACTCCTCTATTAGCCCCATTATTCGACTACTACATCAATTAGACTAATAAACTAGTTAATATAAAAATATCTAAAATATAATGCTAACTAAGCAATAAATTTCCTTAAATTCTTCAGATGTTTTTGACAAACATTTTGCATTTTGATTGAAAAAATAAAATAAATAAGGACTATTAGCTATTTACAAAAAATAAATTGCCCAAATCCTGCTCTTGAACAGATGTGAATAAATAATACATAAAATAAAATGTTGAGCATGTTCGAGCGTGAGAAAACTTAGCAGCTAATGAACGCAAATGAAAAAATAAAATAATACTAAGTTTACTTATTGATTTTTTCATTCTTCAATATGGTGACCGTTTCTAAACATCTTACGATTTTACATATGAGGTCAGAATATATTTATTTTAACAATTTAATTACATATCATTAAAACTAGAAATCCTTTTCCAGATCGCTAGAACGTTATCTTGTTTGATATTATGAATTGCGGCAAAGGTCATTGGGTCAACCATATAAGATGAGGAAACAACAAACACTACAGAACTATTATATGCACGTACGGTATATGTATATTACCTTTTTACAAGAAGCAATTTGTAATAAATATAATGTCAATGTCAATGTCAGATGTGAAACATAGGAAATATAATCGAATCGAATAGGAATCGATAAGAAAATGTAATTTTTCTTGTTAAGCCCGTTGTGTCAATATTTCTTCAATTTTAAAACAATTCTTGGTTATAAATCTCTATATTAACTAAAATACTCAGTAAGGAGGAATAATACACCAAGATTATATATTTTTAATGGAATATCGTTCTTTATGTAATTAGGTGTAATTGCGTCTATTTTATTAAAGTACGTACGTATGTATGGTCATTGTATTAAATTATTTGTGATAAATAGCATTATGCAGACATAATATATGTACGTAATAAAATATATGATAATTCATTCATACTAAGCTGTATGTTGACCAGATTGACCTACAGATAGGGCGTGTTATTATCGAAAAAAGCGTATTAGATATTTTAACGATTTCAAAGTACAGCCAAACACAACCTTGAGTTATATAAGTATTATCACAATTTATATCTTGTATAGTTTCGACTGTAAAATATATATACTATACTATACTATATAACATTCCGTTTTTACTCGTTCCCTTAGGAATTTTAAGAAGTCCTTTCTTAATGTTCCCAAAGGAACGACACAACAAATTTTGTCTGTCAGTCACGTAGCGAAAGAAAAGAATTTGATATAGCGACGGGTCTTAAAAAGACAGAAGGGTGGTAGCAACAAATGTAAAAAAAAACTTTTCAGAACAGCGATTTGAAGGTTTCTAAGTTAAGAAAAAGTTATTAAAACTGCCGTATGTGCGATATGCATTGGGACACACACAACAGCTTAGTTTACAGTGTGTTTACACAAGTACAAGTCTACGTAGGACCCGTCGATACATTGATTAATAACTTATAATAAATTAGATTCAAAAAATAACTGATATTATCTTACCATATTGGGAAATGTCTGGGAAACAAATAATTATGTCAATGACCGACGACCGACCTATCACTACGACCTACAAATATTACAATTTTTTTTCTAAGATAAAAACCATTTGTTTTTCAGCTTCTTACTTTTGCCGCACAGCAGGAATCGAGAGAACCTACAATCAAAACTCACCGTAGGTCACTTTCCGCCCGAATTCGAGACCCTGATAAAGCAAAGCGCGGCGTTAAGTCTTGCCACTTGACACGCATGTGACGAAAAAAAATTATAATTAATATAATAGTATTTTATTTCGATGTTCATTAGAATATACAAATTTTATTTTGAAATGTTTTAATAGTCTATAATTTTTTGCTTTTACTTTCATTTATTAGATTAAATTAAGTAGTGATTGCAGCAAAGAAGGCCAGTGTCCTTCCTGCCGTTAAAGCTTTCTCCATATCAAATTTTATTAAAATCATTACAAATTGAAGTACTTGTAAGATGTATGGAGTATTTATAATACCAAGAAAGCTAGTGCGAATGTATAACATAAGCTTTTTTGAAATAATAAAATAGAGAGCTCAGCTTCACGTTTTCATCGCATAGAAGGATAGTCAGAGAGAACCTAGTGTCAAAATACTCTGTTCACCACTTACCGCCCGACATCGAGACTACCAGAGCAGAGAATTAAAATAATTTAAAGATAATCATCTCCTCTGAGTGAGGACCGAACCCACCACCTATCGGGTTTACATTCAGAAGCTGCACTGCGTCACGATGGCCTGGATATAGGTATGGTTGAATATTTTAATTTTAATAGTAAATAACAATTGCACTTCATTTATAATATAATATAACATGTTTTTACGACATTCACTACTATTTTTGGTCACGAACTCGGAATTCAATAACTTATAAGGCGAATCGAAATGACTACGGGGCGAAGTCGAACAATTATTCCTCAAACACTACAAGACGGACGAAGTGAAAAAAACATTTACAAAGTAATAATAGTAATTCAATATAATTGTTTCACTTTATATTTTTATTTACGTACGTAAACAACAGCAATAAACAAGTTAATTTTAGAATAGGTATTTACTTATAAAACCCACCATCAGTTATTATAACTGATGAAATCCTGCTAATACATTTTAGATTCAAATAATTAACAAGAGGTTGATAGAAAGAATCTAATCCAATCTAAATCTAAGATATACAATTATTGTTTATTAAGTAATGCTATTTGGTCATTTAATATAATGGTAGCTTAGTCTATTGTTTGTAAGAAAACTAGTTGTAACTACCATTTGACTGGTGACGTGACGTGACTTTCCACGTGTCATAAACAATTTTGCCACTATATTAATTTAATTATTCAATAGTAACTTTATATTGTGCTGTCATTTATTTCACTCGTTTTACAAGACCTCGGTAAAATAACTACGTGTAATAAAATTCTTGTGTATATAACAAACTTATAATAGAACACAACAGCGGTCGTTTGTACATATACTACTACACACATATATACTATATAATGTTCTCTCGCTCATATGCTTGATATTCATCGACAAAAACGAATTACTCTTATACTTTAAAAGAAACTATACAATGTTTTGACGCGTAGTCAACAGGTATAGAGAAATGTGCTAAAATGTTCATATAGCTAGTATCGTAAATCGAGCATTGTTATACTTACAGGTAATGTGTAACGGCAAGACGTTCAACAAAACACACAAATGTTAACAAAAACACAAGAGATGTGGACTGCGGTGCAGGCGCACTGCGGCCGTTAACCCGGCTGGTTGCGTTTCGAAAACTTCGCAGTGAAGCGTTTAGTGAATATTCAAAAATAGACCGACGGAGTGCGAAATTCGCGCGACATTACACACAGACGATCGTTCACATATACGGGACGGGAGCGAAACTACTGTGCTGTGCGCGGGTTTTGTGTCCTGGCTGAATAAGCGCTTAAAAGTTTCCAGTGCACAAAGTTATCGTACGATAGGGCTCTACGCGTCGGTCGCGCGGCAACCCTACGACGTTTGAAACTCGACTGAGCACTGATGGCTGGCGCCTCCGATCGCTCCGCACTTCGCGTGGAACACCCACACTCTCGCGCGCGCACACACCCGTCACTCCGCTACACGCGGCACACTACTGATAAACAGCTTGAAAACGATGCAACTACAATATAAACATATCCCGCTTTCCTGTCGAGGTATTGTACTCAAACGGACAGATAGCTGTTATCAAAACAGTATTGTCAATTCTAATGGAAAAAATCTTTTATATATTGGTCCAAGACCTAAGTAATTATTTATTATACTTTAGAAAATAGATAGGTACATATGTTTAATTATACATTTCGTTTATTACGCTTCAAGCGTTTATTAGTAAACAAAATATTATGTTAGTTCAATATGAGTACAGTGAACTGCGTCGTGCAAATTTTATCGTAATTAGGTTCATACATACAGCTCATGCTTTCGTAAAAGGTCATTTAAAATTTAAATACTACACAAACAAAATTTATATTTATTTATACTAGGTATAGAAATAATTACACTTTTTAAAAAAAACTACGCAAATCTTTAACGTGCTCCAAAAATATTGTAAATAAAGCAAATCAAACAAATCAAAAAATTAATAAATATATCAAAAAGTATAAAAGGTTTATTATATGTATACAACTTTGTGTCTTATACAATGTTGTTATCACATATAAAGCAATATGGTAGCAATAACAAGTACTCACATGCGTGATATCCCTCTAATTTTCTTACTGCATGGAAATTACCTGAAATGAGAAACACTATCGAAAAATTTATATCTCAAATCTAAAAAAGATAATAAAAACAATAAATATACTACACAATAAACAAATATAATAATAATAATACAATAAAGCTACATACATAATATATATTATCTGTTTATAGTTCACAATTACATAGTTTATACTTTTATGAGTTTTTCATATTTCACTGTACGTTAGAAATGTATTGCAAATGTAAATTGAAGTAATGAATTTATTCACATTCTTGATATTCAAGTAATAATAAAATTGAAATTAGTAAGAAATAAAATAATGTGAACTCCGGAATAAAATTTTCTATATATTTTTTGTGAATGAATTTATATGAAGAAATTGCGTTCAAAAATTTTAATATTACAAGATATGAACAGGTGGCATAGCACCCTGCTATGACAGAGACAATCTAGTGTTAAGACACCCTATTCTTTACTTTCCGCACGAATTCGAGACGTTGAGTGTTGAGTGGTGGGACTCAACACCGCGCTGTGTCATATCACCAGAGCGATGAAACGTAAATAAATTAAATATAATCATTTCCCCGAGTGGAAATCGAACCCCCAACAATCGCGTATATTGTCAGACGCTCTCACACTGTGCCACGACGGCCTCATAACCACAATAAGTGAATACTAGTTTAATATATAGTAAATTAATTATTTGAAAATATTACATTATTAACATCCTTTTAATGGCTTCATGTGTAGCTATCAAAGAATGAAAAAGAATATATATCAACACTTTTATGATCCACTTTTTGCCATGCGATTTGCTTTTTTTCACTAATCCTATTTTTTTATAACGCAGTGTGTCTATGACAACATTAATTCTATTCATATATACTAGAAGTACACATATTAAAGTTTACACCGTTTTGCTTATATTATATTTTATGTAAATGCTTCTAGAGGATAATAATTATGAATATATAAAAATAATTTATATATTTCATCCACATTACATAACTAACCTGCGTATCTTACGCAAGAGTTATATTACAAACTATTTCTATCATACAACATATTGTACTTCTATGACAGGTGGATAAGAATTTAGCTGTTTGTTACAAGATTTCCTTTTAGTATATGGTTAAAAAATTCCAACATTATTAAATCAAAATGAATCAGAATGAAAATATTGTATAATGGAAATGTGTTGACTTGAAAAAAGTTGGTACCATATCCGAACAAAACAAAGAATACTCATATATAATTAGTCTCGATCAGAAAGTTGGTATATAAGAAAAACAAAATTCTGGATGTACCCCATGAAACCAACCAATCGATTAAAAATCTGAGACGAGACTAAGAAGAAATGTAGATAGTTTCGTTTTTATCTGTTAAAGTTTTACGCTATCCCTATAAAGTTTTTGTTTCTATCGGTTTTGTGTAAAGCGATACGAGGCCGACACTTTGATTGCCGTTTTATCCCGTGTGTTACCTTACATATACTAAAACCAATTAAGAGTCTTTGGAGCGCTCGAGCTCAATTGTTGCTTGTAAATGTATAGAAAATTTTAAGTTAGAAACTATAACAACTGATTTCTGTTAAAATATTATCTCTAGACTCATTTCACAACTTCACCAGAATAGGTCATTACCATAAGCCTTTAGAAGCGCCGCTTATCTCTTTGAATGAATTATTGAACGTTTTGCTTAGTTGCTTAGTTTTGTTTTAAAAAAATTTAAATGTAGTTATTTAGTACTGTTATATAAAACGTTTTACCGTTTAACGTTTTACCAGAACGTAATATCACCTAGATAATACTATACATAAATATAAAAAGAATGGGGTCAATTTTTTTTACTGCACCATGGTCCAGCCAAAAGTCACATGAAATAAATACGGGCTTTGTTGGCAGTGGTCAAAAAGTTTATCATTGCAACTGAATTGCGTGCCAACGTATTTTTTTTGTAACTAAGTCGGACAAGTCAGAGTTGTATAGCATCTCAAAGGTTCCCAATTCTATAATAACAGCATATTTGTGTACAATAAATGGTGAATATATTTTTATGAATTGCTCTCTATACATACATATTACATATACCTAGTGTATGTTGATTGTGAATAAACTATTTTTTTATAAATTGATTTTTTTTTACAACTTGACGCTTTACAGATACTGTAAAGCACACCACAACAAAACCTGAGCTTCTAAAATGGATACTTTGAATTTGTACCCCTCTATGGTATGAGACGCGGGATATTCTTCTTGGCGACGAGATACTAACAAATGAAGCATTTGATTATTCTTATTATCTACAATTTCTGCCTCGATGGTGCCGCAATGCTTAAAAGTATATGTATACTATATACAAAATGTCCAAGGTCTACACACCTATTGCGTAAGCATCTTCATCCACATGAACACTTGAAATCCGCATCGTTTTTATACTGAGAGTCTATGATGAAGCTATCCTCGCCTGAGCTACTTCTAACCTTTGACAGACGGACAGAACACCGACACTTAGTAATAAGAACCCATTTGCATCGTTTACATAAGGAATTCTAAAAAGTAGATAATTTATAACAAAGGGGGTCTTTTTTGCCATTTTGTAAACCTAATTTGTGAGTAATAATAAATATACAGAATTTTACAAGAAGATTTTCCTTTGTGATAATAATTAAATAACCCATTTTTTTTCTAACGTCACGTTTGACGGGAATTTAATATTAGCTAATTAGACACATTTTCGGCGCCTTAGCTGGCAAAGTGATTTAATAAGGGACAAAATAAATAACGGCTGTCAAGATGCCTCAGTTTACAAGGCTAGAGAGGAGTTGTTAGAAATAATATATATCTAACAAAGTATCGTCATTTGTTCAGACGTTCCGTAACGTCGTAGCTGTACATAAATTATATTAGATATTTTCGCTTGGTATAAAATGAAATAATTATGAGCACGCTCACTAGTTACCGATCTAGACGTTTAAAGTAACGGATTGCGACAGCAACTAAGTTATCAATTTGTTTACAAGAAGAAGTAGTATTCGCAAAAGCTATTTTTACTCCTACCTACAATTAAGTTATTTCTATGCAAAAACCTTTTGTGTCAGTTAAAATTAAGATTTGTTATATTCGTATTATTAATATTTGTGATATCATTATGAAAATTTAATTTAAGATGCAGGCGTTATTAAAGACAAAAAAATATGAAACTGAAATGGTTTCGTAAAAACGATCGTCACAACACACACTGAATCTAATAGTCCGTATTTTTTGCATTAATCTTTCATAAAGTGATGAAATAAAATACAACAGATCTTACCTTATTTCAGATGATATCTAAAACACGTTGAAAATGTTATGTACTAAATTTAAACGCTGCCATTTTCCCCAAATCCAACTATTTTTGAATAATTCAAAAATTGTTTTTGTTGTATTTAATATTTTAAAACAGATTTGGAAAAAGCGAATGAATGTTAATTTCTTCGTTACTTACTCATTTTTCTATATACGCCGACCCTACCCAGCCGGTGCTTGCGAGACACTTTAGATACTGTGTTAAAAAAAATATTGGTATTGGTAGTCCACTTTATCATAATATAATTTCTACCCTCCGACTTAAGGATATTTTATATGTTGAATTTAAATTCTTAGCGCCACCTATCGAGATTCTGATCTAACTTATCGTGTGATCTAACGTATGAATTGAATTTTAATTGGATTTTTTTCTTAGAAGACCTTCGATATCTAATAAAAGTATGTAATAACAAAAAAGTATGGTCACTAGCCAATGCAAAATTTTATATAATATTTAGCAAATTAGAATTCAAGGCAGTTAGCTCAGGCTTATAAATAAAACGAAATTCAAATCAATATTTAATATCATATATATTGTAAACATTTATTTATTTTCTTATAGGTGAGGGCTTTTAGTTGTACTGGGTCGTATTTTAACATGCAATCTATTGATGTGTAATTTTATTTCTTTGTTGCTGATCAATCTTGGTGTGCTCTCCATACAATGTGACATTGGCGAAGTATTTTGTGGTCAACTGGCATATTCGAAAAGGTATAAAAGAATATCTCGTAGGCAAGGATCGCTTATGATATGGCGTTTTAGTTAATAAATTCAGTTCACTGAACAAAACTTAAGCCAGATAACGTTTTGATTGCATATAAATTTTTATACTATAAGCATAAGAATGTGCATGCACATTACACATTCATCTGTTATATAATTCTAATCTTAAATTCTTACATTTTTTATTATGTTTTTAAAAGATATAATAAAGTAAAAAAAGGACATTCTAATAAAAGATAACGTTGTCATTTCAGATATTTTGATTTGATCAAAACTGTTTCTATATTCCTTGGTTCTAAGTGGTATATATTTTGGTATATTTATCATATATAGCATATTTTTTACTATCTATATTTATTTTTGGTTTATAATTTAATGTAGTTTATTTAACATTTAGGAAATTGATTTTTACCTTTTTATACTTTTTCTAAATATGTGTTTTTTAATGTAGTTTTTTAATATATTGATATGTATAGCAAATGTATAAGCAAATCACACAACACAAAGATACTAGTACTCTGTATAATACAGTATTTCTGTGGTATTCCAAAGCTAGCATTGCCTTTCAGAAAAGTTACTAAATTAGCATAAATTGTAAGTTCACTTAAGGTAAAAAATTGTTATAATTATTATAAATTCAAAATACGTACTAAGGAAGCAACATTAAAATATTATATATAATTTTGTGCACCAAACACTTAGGAGTAAGCCGGACTCCCGGAAGTCATGAATGCCAAGCAGGTGAATCTTCGCGATACTCAAATATATAAATTGATATGGACACTGTTTGACTGAAACTGAAATTAAGATTTCACAGACTACAAAACAATTTAAGTATTGGGAAGGTAGAAATAAAAATTGAGGCCGACGTCGGAAAGTGCCTATGTGTAATCGCGATTGGTTTTGGATTCGAACTCGGTGGAATGCTCATTAGTACTCACTCATTGGAATGCTCACTGTAGTGAGAACGGAGTGTCTTACAATAAGTTCTCTCTGTCTACCCAGCTATGCGGGAAAATATTAAAAAAAAGAAAATAAATAAGAATTATTTTAGCTTAAATATTAATACAATATGTGAAATATGTTAAAGCACGCCGGATGTGAAATTTTCCACGGAAGCGTCTGAATCGGCTGTTTTCGTTCATTCACAAATGTATTTTTAGCTTCTTTGAGTGGAAGTCATGGTATTGGCATATAGGACTGGGTTAGCGAACTCTGGCGTAATACAAACAAACAAGTGATCGATATCACTTTATCCTTATAACCTTAAGTTTATGCTTCACATTAGACGTTCCTTTGATTTACGAACAATTGTAATAAATTTCATAACTTCAACGAAATATCATTTATACCTGAAATTTCACTTAAATTAAAAAACATCGAGAATATTTATTGTTTCGAATTTGTTTAGAATATAACTTTGTTGTAAGCTATATTTACATATTTTGTTTGTTCTAATAAATATTTTATCTCATATGAAAATTTAAATTTCAAAAAATTGTTATAACAAGCGAGTCTACGCTTATATTGTTATCTCATGAAATAATTCCAAATAAAATATAAAAACATGACTAAGATATTAATAATAGTTCCTCTATCCAGTAGAGAGACCAGACTCTAACGTAGAAACGTAGGCGGTAACTATTTTATCAACAAACGATTTCTCGAAAATACTTTTTACTACGACTAATGACTCAATAATGGAACCATTATATTTTTTGTACTGTACAGTAACATATTTCTGAACTCATCGCTATCCGCAAATCGTAAAATAGAAGATAACTTATTTGCTCATGAACAATGCACGTTTTTGACTTATCTTACTTTAAATTCCGCTTTGTCTTACTAGATCGAAGAAATGTTTTTATTTTAATATAAACCTTCTCAAGGATGGGAATTGAACGAGCAACCATCGCGTGTAAAAACAGTCAATTTTCAACCGTTAACAGCATCAGATATAGAATACCATTTTATGATTTTTATTTTTATAATGTCTACTTCGTTCGCCCATATCTCATTTTCCTTAATTATTGTATCGATTAAATTTACTCCTATATATCAGAAAGTGGAATCCAGGCTTGTAGCATTACATTTTCAGCAGAACATTTTCTATCTATATTTCAGTTTGCAAATAATATTAAATTGCAAATGTTATAAAACTGTTTAAAGCAACACATAGAAACTATATATATATATATATATAAAACACATCAGTTGTTCATCATAATATGTAGTAGAAAAGCGAAACTCATTACAATTTGCTGTGAAAATATGTGACGCAACTTGCGTTAAGATTACGGAAAAATCTGTGCACGTGATACATATAAGCTTTTTCGCAAAATAAGCAAATATCCTTTGATGAATCTCCGAAAAAGTACTTGGAAATATACTAATTAATTATATCCGTTACTATGTTGCATGAAATCAAGGTAATTTATTTTGATTATTTATAGACTAATTTTAGATTGCTTAGCAACGTTGTGGAATATTCAGTCATATAATAAGCTACTAGCTGCCCGCAACTTCGTTTGCGCGGCCTTAATGACCGTTCACCTAACCAATCACCCTGAAAAATTTAGACCACGTAACGTCTTACACGACGCAGCTGACCGCATAACCGTAGCCAACAACGCCGAGTATGTAGATAGGGCTACACACATACACGATACACACACCGTCCCCGCCGGTGGAGACGAGGTCCCAGCTTTACTGCAGCCCAAGCGCGCCTAGGCGCGGGAGGGCACAAAACCTAATATTCCAAAAGGGCATCAAACGCTCTACCCAGTAGGATGAGCTCGGCTCGAGCGAAGCAAGCCCTCCACTACAAACGAAGTACGCAAGCCGAGGACCGTGTCTCACAGGAGACGCCCTTGCCACTTCGTGATCTCATTAGCTGGCACCTCCCAAGGTGGTCAAGCCAAGGTCAGAGCTCGTCTAGCTCGGCCTCCCACAAAGCCCGCGTGACGCTGTAGAGGCCACTATGGCCAACAGCAACTCAACATTCGAAAAAAAAAAAAAAAATGAAAAATTTTAGGTATCTTATAGTATAGCTATATATATATATATATATATGAATTTACTGGTTTATTAAAGTACTAGCGACCCGCTGGCAGCTTCGCCAGCTTGTACTATAGCTGTTTGATATTTCGTCCCTAGACTCTTGAGTATCTTTATAAAAAAAATCACCAAAATGAGATTAGCGGTTCGGCCGTGATGACGTCACCGACAGACAGGCGGAGTTACTTTCGCATTTATAATGTTAGTAAACGGAACCGGAACTACCGTTTACTACATGTTGACATTGAAACTGACAGAACATTGTAATGAACTTCATAACAGTGGTTATTTTTTTTTATCTTTGTGTCTCCCATATCAGACGATTGTAATTTTTTTTAGCTTCACGCTATTCTCTCTCGGCAAAATTAACCTAGTCCACTACCATCAATTATGTTCCTGAACAAAAATTATCGAAATAGGTGCATTTTTTTCAAGTTCAGAAGATTCATACAAACTGTCAATTTTAGGCCTTTAGGGGTTGTTTTTTGAAAAGAAACGTAGCCTAAGTTGGTCCCTGGATCTTTAACTATTTTTATTCTAAGTTCCATTCAAATCGGGCCGGTGGTTTAGCCGTGAAAGCGTCACAGAAAGACAGGCTTTCGCACTTATAATATTAGTATGGATAGATAGATGAAGAAAACTTTGGACTCTTTTGTACGAAAATTGTGAGGACGGAAGAGTACAAAATTTGGCATAGCTAAAATTCGTGTGGATATGAACTGCAGAAATCTATTATTTTTTAAATTATCCTTCAGAAATACAACAAATTAATAAAATAAACATTACCTGCACTACTATGTACCTTATAATATACGTTTTATATAAAGTACCTTATATATACGTTTTATATAAAGTGCGTGCGTTTGCGTAACCTGACATCTAATTATACTATAGTAATGAAAAAAAGAATAATTATATTAATTTTAATTTTAATCAACAAATTGAATACGAACATAAAATTCTTTTTGGATGTATTCTAAAACAATATAAACAACAAACTTAATTTTCTACCACAGCAGAACTAAACTAATTAGTTTCTATTGACAAGTAAAGTTACTAGTGACTGGGGCGCGGCGCCTAGAGTAGAAGTTGTAGTAAGTTATTTTAAACTTTGTACTCGGCTTCCGTTTTAAAAGCCATTAGAATTTTGGTTAATAACAATTAGCTTTTGCCACATTCTATTGTTATTTGAAATTAAGATTTTAGTCAGACGCTGTCCAAATGCACCATAGTGGCAGCGAAAATATAGCCCGCAAATATTGTTAACAAAAAGTTATATTTTATATATACTCAATGTATGTATATACTGTGTATATAATGTGTTTTCACATTTCGACAACTAAAAACGAAGTACATATACTTATATAAGATTTACAGCGCTAAGAATCTTCATGTTACCTTACATGAGTCCAATTCATGTAATAATTTTATTTATTTATGTAAACAAATATAATGAAGCTATAAAAATGTATACTATGCTACTAACACTAACTACTATCATTATATTATGGATCAGTGTAAATTCATATTATTTATAAGTTCTATTAACCAAATAACTAGTCTTTTTTCTTTTAAAAGTTGTGTGCCCAGACCGGGATAACGGAGTAAATTTATGGACATTGCATCGAGTGGGGAATCGAATCCACAACAGTCGCGATTGTCACATATTTTCTAATTGGGCCACGATTAAATTTTAAAATTACTTTTTCATCACAAAATATGCTTATAATCTCGTGTTTTAATATAATAATAATTAATATTTAATCTCGTGTCAGATTTTCAACGCCGCAGCGATGCAGCAATGTAGCGAAAAGCACATAGCACTAAATCTTACTCGCATTTTGTATCCAACACAAATTTTAACCATTTGTTAGTGATTAATTTACTTAAAACTGTACCTATTAAACTATGGAAATTAATATGTGTTTATTGTATTAATTTTGTACATTACTTTTGTACACGTCTCGAGAACGGTCACATTCTACTGATATCTAAGTAACGAAGGCAATAAAAAAGAAAGTCTAAGTCAGAAAGCCAGAGAGAAATCGATGTCACTCCGTTTTCCCCTTTCCGTCTGAATTTGAGACATTACTTATCGAACGGCAGCACTCAACACCTTGCTTTGTTTTACCAGATTGGAAAATATATAATTTTTATATCCAATCGCGTTTACAGTCACGCGCTGTCCCTAAAGATGGTGTCAAAAACGAACTTAAACATAATGTAATCATTACTCAATGCTTTGAAGTGTAGAATTTTAATTTGGGACTACTATTACGACCTTTTATATTGATGTATACATAAAGTTTTTCTTAGTGTTATTCACACACTTGGCATATGAGTAAAATAAGTAAGTTTCGTATTTTCATATTTTTTACAAAATAAAAAACGAAGTTAGTAGCAAGTGTGAAATGTAATCTGCGTAATTTAATAAAAATAGTTACGAAAGGAAACGATAAGCATTTACGTGTTGCCTAGTGTTTTTTGTAATAGAGTTAATTCACTTTTTTAAGTAAAAAGTATCGTAAATAGCTGATATGAATATACGTCACTTTCAAGAGCGTCGGTGAAGATTTAAGAGAACATAGTTAACTCCACTGAGTTAACTTGAGTCTTAGACACTCCGTTCTCCAGTTTAAGAAATCGAGTCATTGCATGTGTAGTGGTACAACTGAATGCCGCGCATTGCCATGCGTACCAGAGCAGAGAACCAAAATATATAACCCATAAATTTCCCAATCTATAAACTAATGACACATCACACAACACTAACTAACACGCATAGTTTCAAGCTTAGTTCTCAATTTGCTTTAGTGACGTCTGAGTAAATGTTATTGATAACATATACACGTAGCCATATACGTCAGTAATTTTTTTAGTAATAAACTAGAATGTTAAATTGAGTTATAGCTCACAGCTTCGATCTTACTCGAAAAGACGCCTGACATAAATGCGTCAATATGACACCCACCTAGTAACTACACGTTAGATTAAAGTTTTAGGCAGTCTACACATGTATGTGCCGTAATTTGAGGCGTAATAACTTGGGATACAACTTTTGTTGTGATTTCTGACATTCAGTTACTTGTGTAAATTATTTAAAATATTGTATATTTTCACAGATTGACACTTTTTCCCGCATAGCAGGGTAGTTAGAGTCCACTTTCCTCCCAAATTCGAAACATTGTGCGTTAAGTGGCGGAACTCAACGCCGCACTTTGTATAATGTACCAGAGCCGAGAAATGAAAACACTTTAAGTATAATCATTCCTCTAGTGAGAATGTAACCAACAACTAATCGCGTTACACAGTTAACCACTGTGCCACGATGTCAAATATACTTAGAATTTAATTTAATAAAAAAATTAATTAAAATTTAATATAAGAACTTTGGAATCTGTCATTATTATATGATTGTTTATTGGGTTTTCTTATTTTCGCGCCAATATATTGTAAAATATTTTGTGATTTTAAAATAGAGTGGCGTGATAAAGGGAACCGAATTGCTGTAGTCTATTGATAGGTACAATGAAACCCCATCTGTTTGTCGCAGAAAAAAATCTGGGCGTCTACGTAGTGTTCGTACGAAAAAGGTGATCAAATAAGTAAGGGAAAGGGTTCGAAGAAATCCTATGCTAAAGCTATGAAGGAGTGAATGAGCCATATTTTTATGTCGTATCAAAACATCTGCACGAGTGTAACCATTCTTGAGAAGGTAGTTAAGCCTCTTAATAACACCATGTTCAATAACCAATTATGGTCTTTCCAGCAAGACTCGGCGCCGGGTCATAAAGCTCTATCCTACAATCTTGGTTAGAAGCGATAATTCCGGACTTCATCAAGCGATCATTCCGGCTAAAGACTGGCCGTCCTGATCTTAATCCACTGGAATATGATTTAAAAATAGAAACATATTTAGAAAAACGTATAAAACTTTAAACGCAGCGGGATTCAAACCCGCGCCTCTTGGAAACCGTCCACGAGCACTTACCGCTAAGCCATGCATCCATTTTCTAAATATGTATATTCATGTTCAATTTCCTAAGTGTGCGATTAACACTTTAAAATGTTAAAAATATAATGATTTATATTTTAGAGAATAAGGCCTGCTCTAAACGCCATGAGAATTTGAAGTCCATACTACAGGCACTGACATATATATAATGTAAATTAAAATATTTGACAAAAAAAATGTTGGATATTAAATATATTTTTTAATTAAATAATTGTTAATTCTGTTTTGGATTCTTCACATGCAGTTGTAAAGTGATGTTGTTATTTCAAGTACCTCAATCTCTTAATAGTGATGAGTTAAGAAAAATCAAATAAATTTTCTTAATTAGTTATTTTTCCTTTTAAACAACGTGAAAATAAGATATATTATCTATACATGTAAGAATTCACACAATCACTTAAATAATAGAATAAAATTTCCCTTACACAAGGCGTCCTAAGGAAAATTTACTGTGTCTATAATTCAGTAGAGGAACAATTAAAGTGAATGTCGCCTTATATTAAAGTGTCAGAGTTGTTAGTATCTCACGCAAATTTATCTTGACATGAAGATTGTTGCGTAATTACATACATACCTACATAGTACATATAAAGGCGTTATGACTAAATCATACAAGGCACTATTTTAAACTTGTAAATACTTATAAAAGTAGAATTTACACGTTTAAATTTTAGAATATTAACAACTTTACAATTTATTTCTACATATTTATGTAAAGTATGTATTGAGTAAAATTGATTAATTCAATTGTGACTATTAACAGTATAGTAACAAAATACAAATATATAAGTAACTATATTTTCTTTTTAAATATCGCCTGAAGACAAAACTTCTAAGCTTTCATAAGACTTCGTAAAAAGCTTCTTTATTAGTTATGCCAATATACATACTCTAAATAACAATTAAGTAAATTATTTTACGTAGCGCAATGGGACTGCGTATGACGCTGTAGGTTGCATGTTCGATTTCCACTCGGGGGGAATGATTATGCTTAAGTTTTTTTCATTTTCCACTCTGGTACGAAACGTACGAACGAAATTATTATACACGGAATATAATTTTATTTTAACTTTAAAATGAATATATTGTGTTAAAAAATTAAAAAATTGAAAGAGAAAATATGTAAGAAATTAATAAGAAAATGTGTAAAAATAATGTGTATATTTAAAAAATAAAGTATATATTTTTATCTAAAAAAAAACGAATAATATATGTATAATTAATGAGCAGCTTTTAGCTTCATAAAATAAGGTTAAATGAGAATTTTGTAAATGACAGTAGTACAGAGTATGATTTTCTATTAATAATGATAAATGAGTTTTGGTTAGGAGTAAGTGGTTGACTTGTAAAGTTTAAATTACTGGCAAGTGGAAGGTATAATATTCATGTTAATGCTACATTAGACATTAAAGTTATTAAACTAATGAATACATTAAGTGTTTATTAAGTTATATAATTAAGAAATACTTAAATTGTTTCAGTATATATAATTAGAATATTTTTACATCTGTGCATTGTTTTCATCTCTTCTAGCTTTTCTATTATTTTCTAAATTTTCCACCCTTTTAATCTCTTTTAAAGGTACTATAAAGGTGCTGTATAATGAAGTTAGGCAACTTTGATATAGCAAAACAAACAAGCCGTGGATTTACCTGTTTTTTCATGATTTATTCAGATTACTGCGGACCAAACTGTAAATGTATTTTGCTATCACTTTTTTTAGAACTAGTCACCTTTATTAGAAATGTAAATATTTGGACTGGGATTCGAATCAATGTTCAATTCGTGCTTATATTGTGTGTTATTTAAGAACTTGTTAAATTTGTTAATGTCAGTTATAATATAGCTATTCTGAAGCTTTATTCTATTAAACGCACGACTATCATAAACAAAAGCGAGGTCTTATCAATCAAGTTTTGAAGGTCAAAAGTTTGGAAAATTACTGATGACAAAATGGAGCTATGACGTAAAGGGAAATTCTATTATGTGATAATAATTAATGTTAAAGTTGACCGAGGACTGGTCATCAAATATTATTAATAGATTGTATCAGTTATGTGGAAATCCATTTACATGATGACGCTAAAGACTAAGTAATTGTAGTTATTATGGACTCAGGGTCTCTCTAATTCGAGCTTTCATTACACTATGTTGAGGTCAAAGCTTTTTTTATTTACTTAAGCTGCGCAACGTTATGTGTAAATTTATTTTCTAAGATAGATAGTAAAGAATAAGATAAGTGAAAATAAAAAACAACTAGATAATAAAATTATTTATATTACAATTACTTATATGTTTAGATTTATAGACCTCTTGCCGTCAAAATCAAATCAACTATAAATCTGTAATAAAATATATAAATTCCTCTAGTACAATTTGAAAAATTTGACACAACTATTAAAACCTATAACCGTTTACTCAGCAAACTGCAGCTACAAAGTCTAAGACAATTTATCTTTTTGCTTTATCCCACTTAGCAGGGCAGGCAGAGAGAACCTAGTGTCAAGACACTTCAATCTCCAATTTCCGCCTTAATTCGTAACTCAACGCCATGTTTTGTCTTATAGAGAAAATGAAAACCATTTAATTAATTCATAATATTTATTATGAGGCAATTGAATTATTTTCTTATATTTATAAGCATTTACCAAAGTGGGTCAGACGCTGCCCCACTGCGCTCCGATGCCATTAAAGATAATACTTAAAAATATTGAAATATTACCATTATGTATAATGTAATTACTATGTATGTGCGTGTTAACTCGTAGTTTAGCTTCTGGCTGTAATATACCTTCAGTTTATGAGCCATAAATGATAAACATGATATTAGGTAGGTACTTCGAACTATTCGCCTGGCTCCATTACCGTAAATTGTATCTCAATTTTTTGGTGTAGATAATATATTTTTTAATGGTGTAGATATCATCCACCAGTCTATACGTAATGTCTCACAATCAGTCAGAAAGTGAAGAACGAAGAAAAAAGTTATATTCTCTCAACAAAAGTGTAAAAGGGTTTTTTTTTAATATTTTCTTTTAATATTTGAAGCTTCTTATTAAAAATGTTTTACTTGTCTTAAATCTGTCAGTTATTATATAAATCAACTCAGCGATTTTAATGTCGGACCGACAAGAAAATGGTCAACAATTATAAAACGTATTTAAGTTTTTTACCATGTAAACAAATATTAACGATATATACGATATAATACACGCTTGATACAAAGACAGAAATATATTATTTCGAGAGCACATTCAGATAATTTCCTTTTATATAAAAGTACAAATGTATAATAACTAATGTATTTATAGCCATAACTTAATTATCTTGCCTCTAGCGGAGTGTTATCGTCTAATACCGTGAATAATTTTGACAGCACTCGACATGACGTCTAGAATACGTACCGAAGGAAATAGAACTCACATCATTATTTTATTATAGGAGCAGGCAAGCATGAATCGAGAATATATATCGACGCAAGAAAGCAAATTTGTTATATCCCAAATACTCACCTCTCATAAACCAAAAAACCTAGTTCTTGAAAATCACTTAGTTTTAATATAGCGTTAATCGTTTAGATATTGTTTTTAAATCTGTTTTTATTTAGAAACTTTTTAAGTAATAATACAAAAATGCCAGCCCCATCGTTTCCTTAAACAAAATTCAAACACAAATATAGTATTTCTTTAATTTTAATTCTAAGGACACTATTTATACTTAAACTTATACAGTATCTTAGCTACCACAGAACAAAGTTCAGACAATAAACATTGAAAAATACCTACATCTATTAAATTTAAATTATGAATTAAATGACAAATGACATCATGACATCGATGAATTAAATCTTGACGAGCCTCAGCATCTCGTACATATTCCAGTTCGAAACAGTGAACTTCATGATTCAGTCCGCACAAATCACGTTTAAGAGTACTCACTTTCTTCATAAGAAAACCGAATTTCTTTAAAGGAATATGCCCAGCACGCGAATTTAGAGCCATAATAATTCGTGGACGTGTCAGTTTTTTTTACGAAACCACGGAATATGAAAAGCTTATTCTGAATAACTTTACACAATATTCTTTGAGTTTTAATCTCTCATCAAAATATTCTATCCAAATTTTTCTGACTTCCTTCTTGTTCTGGATTAAAATTTCAAAAAAGTCAGGTAATGTATATAAATTTCTACCACTAATGCCCGCTTTGCTAGTTTCTCAGCTTCCTTACTTCCCTTCAGTCGAAGGTTTGAAGAAACCCATTGGAGTATTACAAATTCCTCTGTTATGTATGGTTTAATATTACACAAGCAACTAATATACTTCTCTTGCTTATTGAAGACAAGTTCTTAAATGCAGTAAATTTTACAGTCCGTGAAGATAACGATTTTATTACAATTAAGAGACGAAACATATACAAGTGCAATAATTATTGCAACAAGTTCCGCTCTCATAATTATGTTATTATTTTTAATTCTAAACATTTTGCCAACTAAGCCTACTGCATCAAGAAATAAACATTCACGATAAGACAAATTTCTAGAACCATCTGTGTAGATGGCATACCACCCAACATGATATCATTAATTTCGTGAATAATTTCGTATTTTAGCACATTACTGTGTAGATATTTTTTGGCGTTTTAATACAGTTTAAGTCAGTTTTAATAATATTTTTAATAAAATATTATTTACTACATAATAAACTCAATTGCAATTGCAATATGCTGGACGGTTTCACACTTAAAACTTTGATTTTCAACAGTATTTTATAGCTAGACAACGCCTTCGTATACAAAGTGGAGGAATGCAGAGATCACTTTCTTGTAGATCTAATATACCCAAAAACTCTCATTGCCATATTTCGTATTCAGTGTAATTTATGTAAATGAGTATTAGAACTGTATCATACAAAGAGGACCCATAGTCCATTCTACTTGTGATTAAAGTCAAATAAATTGTACGTAAATGCTGAGGATGCAATGCCCATCATGGACCAGCCAAAACTTTAAGGAAATTAACAGCTTTTACACAGATGATATCAATATGTTTATCCCAACGGAGCTATAATCCTAAGTATCTAAAATTTAAAAAAACATATTTAGATAACGTATAAAAATTTGAACGCAGCGGGATTTGAACCCGCGCCTCTTGATAAAAGCCATGCGTTCTACATCCGGCTACTTTGAAATTCTTATTACAGCTTATATTTGTTGTTAGCTTCTCTGTAAAGAGTACAAATTTCTGCTACCCAAAGATTATTCTACGAACGTATGGTTTCGCAAGAGAGAATGCTATTTGTAATATAATTTTAACATGTTTTAAAATATTTTAAACGTTTTCTAAATATATGTTTTTCAATGTCCTAAGTGTGTGAATAACACTTTCAAAATATGTTAAATAACTAGTAGTACTATTTACCACTTCTAAGCGTAGGTATGGCTACATTCTTTACAATTCTCCACTGATATTTCCATATAACCTGATTGAAGTACTAGATTCAAAATATTAAATACTTTTAATAATAATGTTTTGCATTATAATGCAGATTAAATAACAATGAGGATGATACTTGTCAGCAGGTATATTTAATGGTTCAATAAACGAATTATACATTTCCTGCACATTATTTGTTTCGTATGTAGGTAACAATATTCGTTAAAATATCTTTATATTCTATCCAGATGGACTCGTTGGTTCTATCTACTAAAATTACGTTTTTTTAAAGAGATGCATGATCTCTTCATAAGTTAGAGGAATTTTTATTTATCAAGCACCAAGTCGCTACCAAGATTTGTAACTCTGCAGTCAAAGTTAGATGACTATTTCGGTAGAACAAAAAGTTATAATTGGTGACGACTGCTGTAATGATCCATTAGCCAATTTAATTCTAGTTAGGCAGCCATCATTGATTAAAGCCAAATTATATTGAAGAGAACTATCAAATACTTGATTTCCAATAGTATCCACTTTGTTAGACCAACATGTAGGCTACCCATTAAAATCCCCTGCAGTTACAGCATGTTTTAGAAATTATGAAATTAAGTAATTTCAGTGCGATTGACTTGTGCAAATATTTCTAGGACTATAAACAAATACAATATTTTTAATGATTCTAATATTTAAATATTTTGCGTGTTAAACTTCTATATCACTATTCGGTACATTAATTGATCCTAAAAGACTTATGAATATAATAGCCACACCTCCGTATGAGTCTATTCTGTCCTTTTTGTACACATTAAATTAACTTATATTCAGATTAGATCCAGTCTGTAACCTTGTCCTTGTGAACCTTGAATGAAACCTAGTGAAGGTTTTCTCTATTTAGCATTAATTTAAAATCTGATAACTTAGGTCTAAGACTTAAATCCATTCCATTCCAATTTATTGGATTGTGTGCTATCCATTAAGAAAAGACAGTAGTTTATTGAGCACATCACTTCTATTTACAAATGTTGAAATCAAGGCAGTTAAGTTCACCTACAATTAACTAAACGGCATCAAAATACTTCTTTAATTTAGTTTTTTGATACAATAATCTCCTTATTTTTTTCAATCTATTTTTATTGTTTTACTTTTTATTTGTATTGTTATCAATAATATTTTCGTCTGACATTCATTTAGTTGGATTACATACACCATTTGCCTTCCTTAGAATTTTTTTTCTTTTATTGATATACCGACCTTAAAATTTTCTTGTTTTGGTGTGTTAGTGCCACTTTCGACTTCTGATTGTACTCGTATTGCTATAGGGAAATTAAATGTTGTAGGCTCTTGTATTTCATCCTCTGCTACTAAAGCATCTCTATATGATATATTATCAATTCAATGTTGCGATTAATTCATCTTTTCTTTTTCTTCATCTTTTTTTGTAGGACACCATCTATTTAAATGGCCAAATTTCCAGCATCCAGAGCATTGCGAAACTAGAAAAGTCTAAGGGATAACCTGTAAACCCACAACCGAATTCAAAAATGTATTCGCTGCACGAATTATGATCGATTATCGAACTTTTTCAAATAAACAAAGAAAGAAATTATTTTTTTTGAGGTACGCCCAAATTGCTAATAATATTTTTTTATATTTAATATGTAGGTTATGTTTTTTTTTTGATTCACTAATGGTAAATTATAATAAATAAAATTATATTTGATAAAATTATACAATAGTAGTTTTATTTATCTTATAGCTACATTACCGTTCCAGGTGCCACACGCAACATTGGAGATTATTAAAATGAAAAGAGCAAAATATACACGCCGATTTCGACGGGTGACAGGTAAATTAACTTTGAACAGTCTTTTCCACACATATGTTCATAGAGTGTCGATTGCGTATCGGCACTTTTATTAAATTTTCAAAACTGCTACCTTACTACCTGTTTGTATATTTGAAAGAACGAAATTAAACTAAGAAACGACTATACTAAACCCATAATCCTAGTCTAGGAAACTCATTTAAAGATTAAAAGCGACTTGTAATCAACAACAACAGATTGTGTGCACTATAAAGGGGTTTATGAATCATGAAATGTTGGTCCGAGAAACCATTGCAATGGTGCACGCGTATATTTATGTGTAGATTGTTCATACTATCGTTTGAGGAAATCGCAAAATGATTCATTATTTAACGGGGATATAGATAGTATAATTTAGGTAATTTATTTTTCCTGAAATATAATCGGAAACACACTAGTATTTTCAAAGCAGTTACTTTAATGTAATTTTAGTGTTAAGTGAATTGAAGTGAAGTGAACAAAATTTATTTGTTTATTTTTATCAATAAGCCTCTTTAGTATTTTAAGGGGTGCATAGAAATACAGTTCCGTACTAAAATATATCGATTATTCCATTATTTGGCGGAATTTTACGCTGCATATACCAGACCGAATGTGAAATCACAAAACCTACATTCGAAGTGTCAGGTTTCCAAATTCAAATATCTACATTACAGTTGATTACAATCAGACCGGTAGGATTTTAGTAAATGTGTAAGTTACAAAAATATTGCAAAGAATATAAATGAATCGTTAAACTTCAAAAGATATAAAGACATACAATTTTTTTTCTCTAAATGTGTACGTGTTTTCTTTTCAAGATAATGATTTAGGCACAAAGTCTAACAATAAGTCATACAGTTGATCCGAATCATGCATATGAAATATTCATAATATATTATGAGAAGTCACGCACTCGCTATACCTAACGTAGATCCAGTTCTTAAATAAGTAGTAAACATATCATTCATCATTATTACCGTGATTTTATAGATATCCATATAATTTTGCTATTGTTTTTTTTTTGTATAAAGGAAAATGTACAGAAGATTTACTTTAAAGAGCAATATTTTACTTTATTTGAATCCCCCAATTATTTATCTATCTATCGATATAAGAAAATCTTACAACTACTGCTATAACTACTTGCGTGCGTAGTTTTTTAGTTGAATTTAAAAAAAAAGAACTTGTCTACAGAAAAATTACATTTTTGTATAAAAAAATATATAAAAATATATTTTTAAATTATATTCATTATAGGTACGAGACCTCAGCTTTTGTCCAATAATTCATTTCATCAGATTACCTTCGAAATCGGCGAAATTAAATATCATATGTATACCAAGTGTAAACTTCTAACTACCTCAGCCCAATTTTGAGACATTGTTTGTCAGTTGTCATTTTTAATATTTCAGATAGTGAAAATAGTATAATAAACATTTATTAACATGGCATCGAGTAGCTACAATAAATTTTTACTTTTTACTTCACATATGGCGACACAGAACCTATACGACCGAAAACTTAAGCCGAGGTTTAAAACATCCACATGCATTCTTACGTTGCAAATGCATAATAATCAATGTATTTTATTATAGCCCTAAAACGCATTGCTATAAATAATTTATTAGGTAATTGCTTTAATACTTATTGTCATATATGTATTCAGAACACATGCACTCAATTTTTTTGTTCAATATTTATTTTAAAATTGAGGGTATAATAATGAGTAAAGAAATTTTATGTTATGAGAGTCAGTTGAACAAGCAACATTGTGCTATTGTTATTATATTAAGTAGTTGAGGAATGTTAATAGTATTAAGAAAAGAAACATTAAGATGTAATAATTCATTACTATTATGAACGATCGGTATAAATAAAAGTAGTGAGAGTAAAACAAAGTTATGTAACTTATTTTAAAATTGGCATGTACATAAAAAAAATATGAAGAAAAAATAAATATATGAAAACAAAAAAGATGTGAATACTACTTAAAAAAAACAAAAATAAGCATTTCACGCTTGAAGTAGGAAGTAAAAAGATTTACATAATTATGTTATATGAATAAACGAAATAAATTCTTTACTAAAGTTATTATTTATTTAACAAAACATTTTTATCGAATAACATAAAAATAATTTTGATAAAAATACTTAACCTTATTACTTTTGTAAAATAAAGAAAAAAAGAAATTTAAATAAAAAAACAATTGAAGTGTTTTTTGATTAAATATTGTAACTACTTTTTAGGTACAAAATCAAGAGGCGAGGGTATAAAATGTGTCAATAAAAGGGTATCTATCATAATACACGAAAATTTAATTAATGGAACAAAATGGAAAGTGTGTGCTTGTCATTTAAACTGGTCATTTTGGCACGCAAATATTATTTCAGTAATGAAAACATTTCTATATAATACATACATGTTATATTCATCAAATTAAAACCGATGTTCTGAGTGAAAACCAAAAACTAAGCACTAACTTCATTTAAATTCACCTTCATATGTAGTATGTAATAATGGTGGTATTGAATTAAATAAAATAAATGCCGTAAGACAAATGAAATTAATTTTATATTAAGGTTTCAACACCGATATCGCGTTGTGGGTGTGTGCTAGACTCAGCGCGATCGTTGCAAGTTTAAATTCAACTCTACGAAAAGCATAGAATAGATAGGCAATAGAGTGAC
Organism: Podotricha telesiphe; assembly: GCA_038994665.1. Classification (NCBI taxonomy): domain Eukaryota; kingdom Metazoa; phylum Arthropoda; class Insecta; order Lepidoptera; family Nymphalidae; genus Podotricha; species Podotricha telesiphe. The sequence goes on along the minus strand of JAOYRR010000287.1, from coordinate 145,155 downwards.
CTACGTTTACGACCTTGTTATATCTTATACGATTCTCATATATGTATAATATATGAGAATCGTATAAGATAAAACAATATTAACATTTAATGTTTCTAATATTTGTATGTGTTATTCATTCAATTAGCATATGATGTAAGATAATTTGAAAGTGGCGGGACTCGATCCAGCTACGTCGAAATTCCTATACACTTGTTACATCTTATTTTTGTTGTTAGCATTTCTGTAGTGACACTTTCATAAAATATTTTTAATGTAACACTTTATAGCAGGATAGAACTTTTGGCTTAGCGTTCAGTGCGCTTGGACAGCTTTTAAGAGGCGTATGATAAAAAAATTATACGTTTTCCTAAAATGTGGAGCATTTGATGATTTTAAAGTGAAACTTGTTGTTAAAGCTAATGTAATCTGTTGGTCTGTACATCGGCACCGAGTAGGTGAGGGAAGAGGGTACTCAGGCCCTGTGAAAATAAAACACTATGTGGCTGCTTGAGAGGGTGTCATCGGTCACAAGGGCGCACCCGGCGGGGTCGATTTCTACTAATTTATATATGTAGAATAAAAATAATAAAAAAGTCGTTTCTAATTCATTTATTTTATTGTCTATGAAGATATTTTTATTACACTACATGGATAAGCGCTTTTTAGCTTAGATGTATTTAAGCCCTATAGGAATATACCATACATATAAAAAAATTAAACACCATTACCGAGAATTCTGTAATGAATTTATATAAATTAGGTTATATTTTTCTGCGAAAAAAAAGTAACGTTTGGATATTTACATTATTTATGATTGAAATATATTATTATATATTATCCAAAAACATAGCTATCTACTTATTACGTTATGCAAGAACATAAATATCACTTATTGTTCAAAACTAATAGTTATTTCTATTCAGGTTAAAGCCATCTGAATGCCAAATTTTAATCGTTCACAATTCAGTGTAAAAAATCTACAAATAAGCAAACATATTTTTTTAATACATACATAACATAATATTAAGGCTAAGCAGATAAAATATTATATATACACATGTAAAAAATATACAATTGACATTTACCTGGCTTTCTCCGCACTCGCCACTGCACCGGCGGCGGCGCCGGGCTTCCCGAGCCCGACGAGGCCAGCTTGAAGCCGTCACTACACCTTCTGTAACGAAAACGGATTTTGTAGTACTGTCATTTTTATTAACTCCACGCTTTTTTCAGCATAGCACCCTGCCAGGGTCTAACTAATGTCAATGACCCCGTCCTCCACTTTCAGCCTGAATTCACATTGCGTTTTCAGTGGTGGACCTCAACGCCGCGCTTTTTCTTGTTCGCCAAAGCGTAACAATAATGAAATCAGATACAATTTTAGAATAATTTTAAATAATTAAATTAGAAAATATTTAAACAGTTAGTTTCTCCGAGTAGGAATTGAACCCACATCCAATCGCAATTACCTTTAGACGCTGTCCCTCCCACTGCACAATGATGGGCTGATACTGTCATAATTATTAAATATTTGAAAATGAGATAAAAAATGCCAAATTGTTCTAAATCACAATATTTTTACGGTAACAACTACTCAACAAGTAGTTTATCAGAAGATGGTAATATGCGAAAGTTGCTGAAAGCAAAATTGTTACATTATTTTAGAGTTTAAAAAAAAAAAAAAATTTTGATACTATTTATTATTACTATTCAATTTACACGCAATAACTCATTTAGAGTTACCAGTTTACTGCAAACAGGTATGTACTAGAACTGCATAAAAAAATGTAATACATAAGGCTGTTTTATGAGACAACAGCCGACGAGGCGAAAGAAGTATGCAGTCACTAAAATTATTAAACTTTAAGATCATATATTTTTTAATTACATATTCTTGTTTTATCCTTTTACGATTTCCATGCAATGTTGAATTAAATGCAGGGCCGTCTTAGCACATGTCGGAGTCCTTGGGCACATATGAATTTGGATCCTAATTGGAAAGAAGAGAATAAATACAGATTAAATTGTAGTTGTTAACAGGCCATTTGAAGGCCTGAAAGGTCAGCAACCTTGAGTACGTTGGAATGCTGTGAACTGATAAATGATGGTCAGAGATTAACCGCGAGATTGCTTAATGTGGCGAAACTGTCACATAATTTAATATAGAGAAAATTATCTAATTTCGAATATATTATATACTAGCTGTGCTTGCGACTTCGTCCTAGTGGAATTTTAAAATAGAAGCCTAAGTTAATCCTTATTACATGCTATCTGCCAGTGAAAGTCCTGTCAAAATCGGTCGAGCCGTTCCAGCGATTAGCCGGAACAAACGGACAGCCAGACAGACAAAAATTGTAAAAAATGTTATGTTGGTATATGAACCGTGTATACATACGAGTATATACGCAAAACGGACACTACAATTTTATTTACTTTCAAAGATTACTTATTTTAAGCCGCGGATTCGTTCGCGCTGATGCGCTCAATTACTGTTAATGATCATTAAAAAGTAAACAAAATAATAAAAATCATTTTTTAAAACCGTTTTAAATTTTAATGTAGCGGGATTCGACACCGCATTTATTCGACACCGCATTTCGTGGAAACAGTCTAAGCGTTTTGACCACTAAGCCATATATTATATCCGGTTATGTCGAAATTCTTTTACGCTTTTTACAACTTAATATTATATATATTGTTTTATACGTTATTTATATTGTTAGCATTTGTGTATTTTTACAAATATCCGCTACCCAAATGTTATTACTGAGAATAATAATTTGACAATAAAGAATACTACTTATCAAATAATTTGTAACTTTTTTAGAAATAGTTCAAAAATTTAATGAAATTCAAACAAGTTTATGAAACTTCTTTCAGAAAAATCTTAAGTTGACGTTATATGCCAACATTACAAATTTTAAATATTTTTTTATGAACATTGTTTTTTTAAGAATTCTATGTATAATACTACCTCTTAAAATATGTGTTAAAAATTACATAGTGATATTATGTATAAAACAAACAAATACACTTTTGAATTTATAATATTAAGGGTGTCATTAAGAAAGCTTATAACGTTACATTAATTACGATAAGTATATTTTTTGTTAATATTTTTAAAGTGTTATTCCCACACTTAGGAAATTGAAAAAGACATATTTAGAAAGAGGCGCGGTTTTCAAGAGGCGCGGGTTCAAATCCCGCTGCGTTCAAATTTTTATACGTTTTCTAAATATGTCTTTTTCAAGTATATTTTTATTATTTTATATCACAACAACAAATACATTTTATTGTATCAGTGCGACATCTGTTGATCTGTTAAGAAACTAATAAGTATAGGCTGAGTTGACTGTACAGGCGGCTTTATGGGAATCTTATGAATCATTACGTGACTTACAACTGTAACAGTTATACACCAACAGATGGCGCTTCACATAATAAAACATTAGTAATGGAATATGTTTATGGAATTTAATTATTAATGAATGACTCGATGTCTAATTATTTCCTTTATAAATGATTATATATTATAATATGGTACAATGGGTACGAAGTTAATTGATAGTATGTAAATCGATTTAAGATTTATAGCTTTGAATATCAATTTTTTTTACATAATACGACAGATAGGTCAATCAAATAATAAAGTTAAAAATTATATACCAGGCAAGTTTACCGCTAAGAACGAAATACGCGTGTGTAATCAGTAAAACATAAATATTTGTTTAATAGAATCTAATCACAGTCTAATCGCTGAACAGCGCAGTCACCCATGAATACACCTCATGAGATAAGAACATATACAAATAATATGTTGTTTTCAAATATAAAAGCAATTTACATACACTAACAAAACAAAGAAATAAATAAAATTTAATATGCACGACGTTTCGAGTAGTGTGAATGAAGCGAGATGGCAGTTATTTAATGCGCAGAAAATATCATGGAACTTGATATAAAGTCATTTCTTTGTCTCAAATGCTTCGTTTGTTATTTAATGGTTGGAATAAATAAAAAACTAAAAGGTATTCTCTACGTACCGTACAGTATAGAAAGACTTGCTGACAAAGTTCTACTGATATTGAGAGTTAAAAAGTACGTGATACGGTGGATCCCAAAGCCGCATTTTGTTTGTACCCAATTCGAAGAGTTTTTTTTTGTTTTAATATAATAACAGACCAAAAAAACCGATAGATGTCTAGCTACAGTATTATTGTAATAGTTCAACGCTAAACTCTATCTGGAAAACGAGCTAAAAATGGAGAACAGAGTGTATTGCCACTAGATTCTCTCTGCCATACCCTGGACGGATACCCTGAAACGATGACCTTTTCCTTAAGTTGTTATATTAGATCTAATCTTTTTATCGTTTTCGTTTGAATTGTGATCTTTTAAGAATAATCGATTTAATAAACAGAAAGTAGAAATTTTGAACAAAATGATTTTTAATTTTTTTAGGGTAAAGTTTTTTTGCAAATAAAGCTTTTTAGGATTATAGGGAAATCCCCAAAAACAAACATTTTTAAAAACGACGTTTACATGGCTTAACGTGTGGAACGTATGGTTTAGCAGTCAGAGCGCTTGGACGGTATCCAAGAGGTCCAGGTTCTAAATCCGCTACTAAAAACTTTCTTCGTATCATAAATAAAATATTCTAATATTATTAGAATAACGCTATAAATTTTTTTAAATATTTATGACTTAAGTTTCAAAAGATACCTTGGCTTTAATTAGTAAGGCAAAGTAGGCGATAAACCATAAAAAAGTTTGTTAAAACATTAAGAAATTCAATGTCACTAGTGTATAATTAAAATATAATTAATATTCTTTTAATTAAGCTTCCTAAATCGATAACTATGATTCGTTGTAAGAACGAAACTTTGCCAAATGTATTTGGGCTAAATAGGTATCTCATAAATAAAAAGGATAAAGACTATTCGTATGTTAAAAATATTTTTTGACCGTGAAATAATGAATTATTATGCTAATTATGTTAAATTTCGCTCTCATAATTTTCCTAAAAATGAGTACAAAACTTTTTATTCATGTATTAATATAATAATATAGATACAAGTAAAATAATTAAAACGACTCAAACAAGTGAAGGTCTAATATATAGTTTCGACAACATTCTATCTATCAAAAGTTCTAATAACTGTCTCGTTTGGTTTCGACACGTTTAGTGTGATCATTTCCTTTTCCAATTAAAACTAAAGAAACTTTGGTTTTAATTGGAGTAGTTTAGTTTTAATTGAAAGTTGGACTCTAAGGAGAGCGCCAACTTATTAGATTAGAATGTTAAGGGCACATTTCGTCCATAATATTAAAGATTTTTTTAAGTTAATCTAATAAAATGTGCAAATAATAATGACAGACTTCAATATACGATAAGATATAGTGCAGTAATACGTGTACAATCTTAATTATATACTTACAACTTTAATTATGTATATCTTCATAATATCTAAATAGCATGAAATTTACATGTGGCTTGTTCTAATGCTCGAGTACAAGATGGTGTTGCCAACAAAATGTCGTAAATTTTATGATAAGAAAATTGTGTGACGAACTTGCTGAATATTTGGAGCTTTGAATAAATTATTGATAATTTTAGTAATTTCAATGCAAATAAGTATTTATTCACAATATTCCCAGGCGAGAGAGGCTTAACAACTCTGAGGCTTAAACTTTAAGGAAACGACGTATTAGATACAGAAATACTACTCACATATTACCTACAATAAGCTGCAGGTAACTTTAACATCACAAAGGCCTTTCTGTAGTATCACAAATTCAATTCCTAGTCTCCGAAACAAAGAAAGTGTTTTTTTTTTCGGTCGTTTTTCACTTTGTAATTACATAAAATATGAAATGGAAAAAATAATTCAGTTGCTGGTCATATTTGACATTATTATTTTGACATGTACATTGATATAGCAGCTTCAAGCTTTTTTATGTAGGTAGTTAGATAGAACCGAATGTCAGGGCACTTCGTTCTCCACTTTTATGAGTGTACCAATTTGGTTACTTATTTTAAATGTTCAATATCATATTCAAATGTAATGTTAAATTGAATACAGGGAAAATGAAAGTTGACAAGTTATTAAACGGCCGAATTGGTTCGAGTATGCCCACCGTGAAATGTATTAAATGTAATTTCAGTTGTTTTTACTTCTTACAACCAAATTCCACAAATTATATAACTTTACTTTAGTTTACTTTACCGGTTTTGTAAAGTTATTTCAGAAATTCGCTGTTATAAAATTTCGCGACGGCAATAAATGTGAAAGAAACAAGCCAGAGCTCGTTAAAAGATTATTGCTTTGGTCATATTATATTTCATCGTATTGTATTTTTCACATAACACGGTGGGGTGCATAAAAGCCGTTCTAGTGGCAGAAATAAAAAGACCATACAGAAATATGATAAAGAAAAATAAGATTTTTTCTTAGTTATTTTTTCAGTTATAGCTTACGTATGAAATTAAATTATATATATATGTATACTTTACACATATATACATACATATGATATCATGGTAAAATGTAGGGGCACAGTACACAAATAGTTGACCGAAAGATGAAACACTTCACTGCAAATTTTGTTTGTTTAATATTTCCGTTTACTTTAAAAACGAATCAATTGATATCAATAATAAAAAGAAAGTTACAACATTATATTGTAGTCTTTGAGCTTTTTTCCGCATGGCGGTGTAGTTACAGCTAACGTTGTTAGAGGCATTTGCTCTTGGGAATACGGAACAGAAAACCGAAAATGTATTCAGCAAATTGAATAATAATGAAAAAAGTGTCAACTTATTGTGTATAAAAATAGAATGACATTCTATTTTATACAAAATTTTCCTTCGCGTATCATTATGTATCAAAAACAATGCGACGTTCAGTTCGTTGACCCTTTATTAGAAACCAAAAAACATGGATATTTTAGTATTGCTATCCAAACGAGGGTATAAAAACTTAATTAATGATGATAGTTTCATATTAAAATGTTATATGAATTAAAATTTTAATTAGCTATATATAAAAACAATAAATAATATGCTTATTTTTACGACTACGATGCTAAAAAATTAACGGCCGTGATTTAGAGGACGCTCAATTTTTTACAATGAAACGTTATATTTCGATGGATATTTGTATTCATTATATACAAAATAATGTACAAAATTACTTAGTTCAGTCTACAGTTCGTAACATTAGTAATATTTAAAAATATCGCTACAATATTACTTCTATTTTTACGAAACTTACATGAGAATTATTTTGAAAACAAGACTGCCAATAAAAAAGCACATTGGGCACGTCTAAATTAGTTAATATAATAATTTCCAAGTTATGATGCTACAATGCTACAAAAATACCTTTACAGATAAATATATATATATATATATATATATATATATATATATATATATATATAACATTATATCACACGACGATAAATTTATTTATAATAGTTGTAAGTTGACAGAAGATACATTGTATCTGCCTTTATATTATAAACAAAACAAATTGCTACTTTAGTAGCATACAATAAACATAACCCCGTTGTACATTGTATAACGAAGCTAAATAATGTTGAAAATAACATATACATAAATAGTACTGATGTCATTGTAAGTTCCAGTTTAAGGCTTAAACTAGGCAACGAGGCAACGCCCAGGCCGTATACACTTAAAATTGTACATCAAAATATACAAGGGCTAGGAGGCAAAGAACTGGAAATTGAATATTTTTGAAAAATAATTATGTATAAAAATTATGTAATAAATTATTATATATATAATGTGCATCATTGAGCACTGGTTATCAAAATTAACTAATATAGTAACTATAGAAAACTATAAATTGTTAAGTTCGTTTGTTAGAGTGAATGCCATTCGCGAATATTTTAGTAAGAAATGACGTATGTTTTAAATCGTGACGTGACGTGACGTCGAAAGCTCTATTGAACTGTCTTGTATCGAACTCAATAGGTATATTATAATATTATACGCGTACGGACTACCCTCAGGAAGTTTTGATGTATCTGAGAAGAAAATGGAGGATTATCTTAGTAATATATATTCAAAAGGTAAATCTATGTGTGTGACCGGAGATTTTAATGTTGATATACTACAAGCAACACCGTACAGTCTCCGTCTTCTTTATTTATTCAAATCATTTCATCTGTTTAATATTTTCTCTGAACCAACTTGTATAACGAATATATCAGCCACTTGTATAGATAATGTTTTCTGTCACTGTGAGATTTTAGAAAAATAAATTATTAGTAATTTAAGCTCAGATCGTTGTGACCAAAGATTCTCAGTAATTGATAAAATCACTAAAGAAGTCAAAATTATAATTATACCAATTACTGATCAGAAAGTAAATCATTTAACCTGTTGTGTAACAGTAAAAAATTCAAATATAGATATGGTCTGAGAAAATCTAAATTAATTGTATAGCATGTGTTTAAATTCATCTCAATTTCAAATCCATTTTTAAAATGAAAAATGTATATAAAGACTTAAATTAAAAATTTAGTGGTTTGGCAATTGTTGGCATGTACTACAGATGCGGGTATTGCACTTCTGAAACACATTTAGGATGCTTGGGGAAGTCACAAAATGCTATTGGAGTCTTTTGCAATTTATTTAAGGCCTTTGATTGTGTAGACCATGAAACTGTATTATTAAAATTATGTCATTATGGTATACAGGATGCAGCCCATGATCTTATTGCCTCTTATTTGAATCAAAGATTCCAGAAGGCTAATATAAATAATGTAAAATCGTCTGGTTCTTCCCTGAGGACTGGCGTTCCACAGGGATCTATTTTTATTTTTTATCGATTTACCATTTTATGTGATATGGTACTGTTCGCAAATGATACCTCTTTCATATTAAAACTTGACAGAAACAAAATAAACTATGACGAAGTGAATAGTGCGTTGTCGCTAATTCTTCTTTGGTTTGACTGTAATAATGTTATGCTCAATGCCAAAAAATGTATTCAATTTACTGTACCTAATGTAAGAAGGCGGAATCTGAGTCAAACAATTAAAGGACAAATTCCTCACATGACAGATGCCACAGTTAGGTATAAGCATTGATTATAAGCTCCAGTGGAATGCCCATCTTGAAGCACTTGCAGATAAACTCCGCTCTGCCGCATTTGTAAATATAAAATAAGGCAAATAACTGACATTGATACTGCCCGTCTAGTTTATTTTAGCTATTTTCATAGTATTTTATCTTATGGAATACTATTATGGGGCAGTACCGCAAACATAAATTCAATATTTATTCTTCAAATAAGAGCCGTCAGATAAATTTATAATTTTTGAGCTCTAGATTCTTTGCGAGATGATTTTAAGCACATAGATATACTTACATTTGCTTCGCAATATATGTATTATAATATTTTGTTTGTCCGTAAACATATCCAGTGTTATGCCAAAAACAGTGACAGATATACGATAGGGACGTGAAATAAAGATAAGCTTGTAACACCAAGTTATCGTCACGAAAAAGTAAATAAGTCTTTTATGGGTCTGAGTATACGCACATATAATAAGATTCCACTACCTTTGTTAGATTTGCAACTCCAGAAATTTAAAGCCGCAATATTAATAAGTAAAGCTAATAAAATCTACAGAGTAATAACTCAGTAGAAGAATATTTAAAAGATAAAAAAGTGTGGAAGTAATATGATTTGTGTTTGGTGCAGGCTAGCTCAGTGGTAGCTAAAGCTATTAAATGATAAAACTGTAACTTTTGTATTTGAAAAGAGTAACTGTTGAGTTTATCGCCGGCTCTTTTCACCATAACTGCCTTATGCTACGGTACGGTTGATAATAAGATAGGACAACGGCGCTAATATTTAGGGCCAAAGCGATGGCCGTATTCGTAATATTATACGCAAGTAAAATAAGCAATGAAACATTTTGGAGTAGTATAAAGGATGTCAAAGATTTAACACGTTCGAGTCGTGCACAGAATCCTATCTACGAGTAGCTTGCCTTTGTTCAAACAAGCGACACGCAGCCAGAATATTCAATATAACGTAACAAAAGTTTTGAAAAAGATCGTCACATCTGTATCGTAAATTGCAAGTACAAAAAGATAATAACGGGTCGCACCAACAAGAAAATGACAAGATAATTCTACAGTCTAAAAAACAATACTGACTAATTACAAATACATTTATTTCACAAAACTTAAGCACTAATTAACTAACGTTTTTAAGTTTCGTGTTCGTTTTCATGCTGAACAATTTTATTTTGTAATTTATTATTTCATTGAAACTTCGTTATAATTAACACAGGCTAAAAAATTGACATATTGTTTGTTGTAAAGGTGTAAACAATTTGTTGTAAACATATTGCTGCTTTTGGACAAATATCACAAAATATGCCAAATCTGTATTTTTCACGGAAGGCGGCAATGTTTTTGACACTGGTTTCAATTTACCTTATCAGCGACATGCGGAAGATAATGGAAGACGAAGAGAATAATAATGAGACTGACCTGTATAAGTTATTGACAGCGACGATGTTGGTGGAAAATTTGCTAGAAAATATAATTAAAATCCAGTTTGAGACAGATTTTATATTCACATGTTATTTTCACATGTTGACTGTACACAATGGTTTTAGGTTCGACTTTCATTCGATTTGATGACGTAATGAAGTCGAGTTAAGCGAAAATAAACCCTATGTCCACCATCTACTACATAAAGTAAAACACATAAATATTTACTATATATGAAGTATATAATAAATATTGATCATTAATATATTTACTCATTATAATTGTGCTTATGCCATTATAATGAACACCTTAAGGCTTTCAATTTCAATTCGCCGTTAGCTTTGAAAGTTTAAATATAGACCAATCCTATTAAGTCGTTTACAGAGCGTAAATCCAAAGGGTAATAGCCGTAAAGGTACACAATAAAATGAAAGAGCCGATAGATTGAAGGAAGGCAATTTACCTCAAGCGGCAAAAGGAAGTGCATTTGAATGAAAACATAATAGACATCTAGCTTTCCTTTTGGTACAAAAGATATTTCAGTTGTACTGACAAATAACTTACGTAAGTTACATTTCATTTAAGTCGTAATAAGGTACTTATATATGATTTTAATTTTTTATTTTATCTATTATATAAATTTTCACATTTTTATATATATTATAGAAGTCTCAATATAATTTAAATATATCTAAAAGCATTTATTTATACAAGAGCGTATGATCACGTTGCTTTTGTTTTTTTTTAATTACATTAAATAATAGAAACGGATCAAGTCACTCTTAGGGCAATTTGTTTCTCGTAATATGCTATGTAATATATATATATATATATATATATATATATATATATATATATATATATAGTGGTAACCTAGTGTCAACACACTCCGTTCTCGGCTTTTCGCCCGAAATCGTGACGTATCTATGTATGTGTGGCGGAACTCAATGTCACCCTTTGTCTTTGTATGTAATGTAGTAAGTGGTGAAGAATCTTAAAATTGGCTTTGTCAAATTCTACTGGTCTTAATTGTGACTTATTTATGAACTTATTTAAATATTTCAAAACAATATTATAGGTGTCAAATTAGGTTAGGTAGAGAGAGGAGTTCGAACTGTGAACGTGAACCTTTATACGCATTTTGCGATACGCCCTAAGCCTTGCCAACACCTAGGTCGCAAGTCCCAGGCACTGCTTCTAGTTCCTGTTTCTGGACCTGAACACAATGGACCCGACATTCGTACGGCGAATCCATGGAATGCTAAAGAATTTCTCCTCTATTCGAAATCTATTAAATTAGAAACAAAATAAATGTATGAAGAATAAATTAAAAAATATATTTATTTAGAAACTATTAATAAACATGTTCTGTGACCTTTTTCGCAGCATACACGTTCGCACTAATTGCGTAACTAAAATGAATGATGTCTTTCAGCAATAAGACGAACATGTACCGAAGTGTCACTCACGAGTAATTTGTCAAATTGTAATTATAGCCTCCTTTGCCATTTAGTTCTGTCAAACTTCGGTATATTTTTTTATAAATTAGGCCAATACAGTAGACATTCTTTAAATTATTGTCGACATACCTTTTATAAGTCAATAAATAATAAAGCTATTGTTTATTGTAATATGAAGATTGGGTTCTTAGATAATGATTAGAATATACTTTATTTGAGAAGTCATATAATAATTTTGCGCTGTGAGTAGAAAAAATATAATCTTTGCTAATATTTAAAATTTACTTTTTTGATGTATCAAAAAACCTCTCTAAATGGATATTAGCTATACGAATGTATGTAAATTTGTAAGGAGTAGTGATATCTGATCTGTAAGTAACTTCATTCCATAATCCTACTAAGAGCCTTAATCTAAAACGTGATTAGATTTCTGTTACTCAATTATTTAAATGTAACTCAAAAATTATGTATGACGCGAATTGTTTTAGCTTTTATGTAATTCACTTCAAAATATACGTTGGTCTTCTTCAGTTTTACGCTTTCTATATATTTTCACATAGCAGGGTAGTCAGAGACGTTAGTGTCGTGATACTCAGTTCTCCTTTATATTTTCTCTTAGACCTATTTTATATCTACACAAACAATCTTAGGACTGGAATGTAGAGTTAGTGCAAGTGCCATTTAACAGTGAACTAATTAGTTGTGCGTGTTCATAATAGACGCAATTAATGTATATAAAATGATATATATACAAACAATTCTAGAAATCAATTATTCATTGGAAGTTTTGCTAACGTTTTCTTTTGTCTGGAGATTCATAAATTGATTTACATCGCTTATTTAAATTTAATTATTCAATTTCCTAAGTTTGTGATTAATACTTTAAACAATGTTAAAAATATGAAATATTTTTAAAAAATGCCATATTATACTAACATTATTAGCTATATTATAGTCACTATTATGTTCTCGTTTGTGCCTACATAAAGTGCGTCAGAAAAGGAATAATTTACAACTTTACGTGAATGACAGCTTTAAATTTACAATAGTAATTATGGTTTTTACGTTCACATGTCACATGCTATTCATCAAATTGTTATTTTTTAGTAAGTTTTACAACAATTGTTGAATATACAAAATACACATGTGTTGTTAAATAAAATTTTGCTAACCCATAACGTAAATACAGAGTATTGCTAAGTGATTATTTAATTTTACACTAACGCAAATTGAAAATTTATAGATAAATAGTGAAAATTATTTTTAGTAAATGTAGAAAAATATGAACGTAGCGGGTAACTCAAGCCCGCGCCTCTTCGGAACCGTCCAAGCACTATAACCACTAAGCCATATGTTCTATACGGTTACGTTGAAATTCTTATACATTTGAATTTATTTTTGTTAGCGTCTCTGTAAAGAGATTTTTACAAATTTCTGCTGTGAGTAAGATTATTTCTAAGAAAAAACCGTTTGGCTAGAGGATGCTATGATGCTATTTAATATTTTTATTATTTCTAAGATAGATATATAAATATTAAAATAGTATTTTTTCTAAATTATGATATTTATATTAGTAGTTAACATAAATTATAGATATCATACATCGTGCAACATGTTATATTGGAGCAATTAACCAAAACAAATGTATATTATTTAATAACAATCCTAAGAATAAAATAAACAAAATATATATGTTTTGGAATTCAAGTTACATTAAAAAATTACTTTAAAAACTTGAAAAGTCAATTACAGGGACATTTTTGGCTAATTAATAACAATTAATTATTATATGCAGCTCATGTACGTCATACAGAAATATTTCAGTTCTGTTGCAATTTCTTAAATTCTTGCTCGCCTTAGCACGAAATGATACAGAGAACCCTATAGCCAATACAAATGTGGGGTTTGGTATAACGATTTTTACACATTTTCGTTCTAATGTTCGTTCTAATCAAATAAACCTCACATTTTATTTAAGAAAGTGTTATTTCTACTAGAAAAAATTAGAATATAATTACTACTTACTTACGTAAAAATTACTTTTTACATAATTTGATATCAATGAATATTGCATGAGATATCATTGTTTAAAATAACTCCGCAACAAAATTATGATCAAGTATGTACAAGGCGAGCGATCAAGATACTGATCATAGCTTCTTAAATTACGTAAAAGACTATCTTAAGTAAAGTTTTTGAAGTAATAGAATATAAATATCTAAGTAAGTTTTTTCCATAGATTAACATGGGAGAAATAAGTAAATAAATTCCGTCATTGTGCGAACTAAGTCGCAGGCACAGCTAGTCAAATATATGTACACATTTTTCCTAAATTTATTCCTTTACGTTTATACTACATTATATTTTAGAAGTACTTAGTTTTTTTAAAAAGTGGTCCAACCTTTCTTCACTGAAAGTCAACGACAAATCGCAGAAATTCCATTACTCCGCTGATAACTTCTTGACAGGGTACTAGAGACGGGTGTAATTACACAAATTGCTCTGCCCATTGAAATAATGTTGATGAAGTCAGTTCCCACTTTTTTAAAATAGACTTTTTTAATTTTTTATTTTTTTCTTTTAAAGAGGGAGATAACTATTATATTTTGTAATATATTTTCTTGAGAAAAAGCATTAAAACAATTTAACAGGTCAATTAAGGTATATGTATGATATGTAACTATGGCTTCAGTATGAAGTTTCAGTTAATTGAACTCATTTCTTCCGTTTCAACTCATTCTGAATTTGCTTATATATTTTATAGCAAACTACGAGTAGAATGGCTCATTCACTCGAATTTTATGACTTTGTCATGGTACCATCCATTTTTAACAGTTTCTACTGAATTACATAAATTTCCGATTTTCGTCGTTCCCATAGAAATGTTTGTAAAATCCTCTGTTTCTTTATTATTATTGTTAACACTATGTGCATATGGTCCGGACATTTTTTTTATAACATTTTTTCTACTTATAACGAGGCTTATAAGACTCGCCGAAGAGAGCCAAGTGGCTCTATGAGAGTTCAGTTTATGTAAATAGTTGCCCATGCTTAAATTAATTGTAATTAACCTACATTTTTAAATCGTCTACTAGTACTCCCCTATTCCTCAAAAGGTACCATTTGCCAAATTTCTTTTTACATCCAGAAGTGTAGGCTTATACATATTAATAAATACAAAATATTCCTGAGACCTGCAAAAATTGTC
Source organism: Podotricha telesiphe (assembly GCA_038994665.1). Lineage (NCBI taxonomy): Eukaryota > Metazoa > Arthropoda > Insecta > Lepidoptera > Nymphalidae > Podotricha > Podotricha telesiphe. The sequence goes on along the minus strand of JAOYRR010000287.1, from coordinate 129,965 downwards.
AGAAAGCGTCTAAAATGTATAATACAATTATTTTTAATATCATTATTGTATTGTTTTCTTCAAACTCCTTTTAATTTTTCGCAAAATATAGTTTTTTTTTAAATTTTATTAAATGAGAAAAGTATTAATAACTACATATCTATAAAAGTATTAAACTTTTATATTTAAATATAACAAATATTAAGGTTCTTCTTGGTACCCTTATATTAATTTGACTACTCAAAAGTGCTTGCAAAAGTCTATTTGCATAAAATATATTTTAAATTAAAATATATAAATCATGTAATTTTTCTAAACATATAGCCATTATAAACATATATTTCAAACTAAATACTTAGCGTTTTTCCATTAACACATAATAATTATATTCATTCAGATTCATGTTTTTTCCCACATAGCAGGGTTGTCAGAGAGAACCTCGTGTCAAGACACTCTGCGCTAACGACAAGACGGTCCACTTTCCGCCCGTATTCGATTGCATTTTAATAACTCAACGCCACGCTTAGTCTTCTCACCAGAGCGGAGAAATTATGAAAAATATATATATTTATTCCGCTAAGTGGAAATCGAACCCACGACTAATCACATACATTCAGACACTATATGACAATATACAATCACATTATACACACATAATTGACATTTCGGTTCAATTTTATTTTCTTTTGCTACCAATTAGCAGGCTTTCCCTTCTTCATATGGATATGATCTGCTTTATTTTTATTAAAAGTTTATCAAAGGATATTAAAAACTGGTTTTACTATTTAAGCGTGAGTGTATCAACCTGCACAGCTATATGAACTGCATATTCTTTTGGTTTTGGTTAATAATAATATTATATACATAAATATTATATAATACATAAGAACTTCACAATCCATTGTGGCGTAATGGGGACACCATGACTTTAAACTCGTTGTTTGGGTTTGATTCCACCACTCGTAGGAGTGATATTGTTTAAATAATAAACATTTCTCCGTTCTGGTAACACAAAGCGTAACGATCCGCCATTGAACATGCAATGTCTTCCTTTCGGATATATGATATGTTGTATAGCTTATAAAAAAAATAGCGAGATTCCTTTGTGCATTTAAATGCCTCGTAATGCAGTACAAGGATTTCCATATAATTTATAGCTTGTACTGTAAGTGCCTGGACTTTTCACAGTACACAAGTATTGTTGTATATTGACCCTTATATGAAAATTTTCCATTAAGCATTAACTGTACACAAAACAGCTATTTGTTGATACAAAGTATTTACAATATTTAAGATTGAGTTCTAGAGGAACTGTGAGATATGACACTTTTAGGATATGAAACAATAACCTAACGCCGTGTATTTATTTCTTTTAACTTTTTTATAGTCATCATAAGTTAAATTGTTATTATTATATATATATATATATATATATATATATATATATAAAAATATATTTATCGATATATATATATATATCGATAATATTGTATAAGTATTATCAATGCTATCAGGTCAAGTCTAAAGTAGGCGGCACTTTTTTGGTCGATTTAAATTTCTGGAATATTTTTAGATCTGGTTAAAGAAACGGCGGTAACACTCAAAATAGTCAAAATAATGGGAAGAGTTTTTTTTAATTTTGCTATAAAACTGCCTATAATGTAACTTTCATCTCTTTTTTGGGCATTTTTCAAGAAATATAAATACATATATCGACATTTTGTTAAACTTATCTATCTACAATCGTCCTATAAAAACAACTTAACGTAATTTTGTCAGAAGATTTCAATTCAGGCACGTTCATGCGTAAGGTCAGCTATTAAGCGACTCGTTGGGCCGTGTAATCAACACACAAATTACACAGTAGATGTAAGTCGAAATGACAAAAAAGGTAATTTAATCTGTAAATATAAAACAAATAAAACTATACTTATTTACTGCGTTTAAGATGTTCATATAAGGTTGTATTAAATCTAAATAGTATCTATTCTTAGTAACATACGTTCTTCAATAGCGCTTACTATTGATAACTAAATTGGTTTCTAGGTTTCTAGTAATGCTGTAAAAATAAAGCCTTTTAAATTTCTCATTTTTGTTTGAAACTCCACTCGTTTGTTGTTTGTTATAATACCTTTATACTTAAGTAAATTATGTTAAATAGTGCATTATTAGTTTCTGTAAGATATTAATGTTTTAATAGTATTTTTCACACACTTAGGATAAAAAAATCATTATTAAAAAATGTACAAAAAAACTTTAAACGTAGCGGCTCTCGAACCCTTCTCATCTCGTCTCGCTCGTCTTGGATATCATCCGATTAACATAAAAAATAGTTTGTGACAAGCGAATGGAAAAAGACATTTTTCGTTAAGTCCAGAGAATAAAACTATATTACAAAAATAAATATATATTACAAAAATATTGCTTAGCTCCGCGTCTGCAGTTATACATAAAAAATTAATATAGCTTAGTAAATATTTCAAACCAATTTATTTAATTAAGGGTACATAATTAATTTGGGCGAAAAATAAACAATCGCTGAACAGCTTCACGCCTATTCCCGCATATCAGGGTAGTCAGAGAAAATCTAGTTTCAAGATACTCCGTTCTCTACTTCCGCCCGAAATGGAGAAATTGCGTGTTGAGAGGCAGAACTCAACGCCGTGCTTTGTTTAGGTAACAGTGCGGTGAAATAAAAATAATTAAAAAATAGTCATTGGATATCGAGTGAGAATCGAACCCACAACCAATCGCGTTTACGATGCGCCACATGGTTTAATTGCTAAACAATGTGTAAAATGCTGTATATAAAAAGAAAATATTTTTTGTACACGTCCAGTCCTTTACACTCATATAAAAGGACATATATTATGTAGACGGAGTGTTATCGACATGAAGACTACATAATTTAGTGTCTACATGAGTACACATCACAAACAGTTAGTAGTGTTTCTATATAAGGGCGTGCACCAAATCTCTCCACGGCCCGTTGACTTTAAGGTACTTGGATCCTTACATTAACCTTGAAGTGGCCTGAAGGCTGTGGCTTGCGACAAAACTGACAATGACCTTTTACTCATAAGACTTTTTTAAACAAACGTAAATAACGGTTAATCTGCAGTAAAAAATGGAAAGAAGGAAAATAAACAAGTCATTCACCTCAGTTTTAATTAAACTGTAATAAACTGTATAATATGAGTATTTTTTGTAATTTTTTTAAAGTGTTATTCACACACTTAGAAAATTGAAAAACATATAATTAAAAAGAACGCATTGCTTAGCAGTCAGAGCACTTGAACGGTTTTCAAGAGGCGCTGTTCAAATCCCGCTGCGTTAAAATTTTTATACGTTTTCTAAGAAAGACATTTATATAATTAGAAAACGTATAAAAATATAAACGCAGCGGGATTTGAACCCGCGGCTCTTCAAAAACGTATAGCTTAGCGGTCTAGAACGGTTTTTCTAATTTTATATTTTTGTATAATATGATTTTGTCATATTGTATATTACTGAGAATAACGTAATATTTGATGATTTTGTCTTTCTATGTTGCTGTTGTAATAAGATTTATATGAATTTTATGATAAAGATTTATATGGATTTAGCCATCATTATTTATTGATATATTTATTCTATTTAATCAGTCTCTTAAAATACTAATATTCTTCTTTTCGGGCTTCAGGCTTTCTCCCGCATGGCAGTTTTCCACTTTCCACTCGAATTTGATACATAGCACATTGGTCTATACTAGGTTCTCTCTAACTACTACGTCGGAACAAGCGCAAAGCCAAAAAAAAAAAACCAACAGAAAATGAAGGTTCTCTTCGTAAACATATAAATAATGTTCGAGGTGCAATTATAAAAATAACATTATAAAAATATATACGGAACGATTTTCTAAATTCAACCATTAAGGAGGTAAAAAGGTTATGTTTGTATAAAAAAAATTGAAATTTCTGTGGATTGTCGAGTCTTGTTTTACTTAACTGAATTCATTAATCTTCTAACTTACATAAGTTTCTTGAATGAAACTTATATTAAACATTTCTTTGATTAAGAATCAAATCAGATTAGATACTTATAATAATACAGAAACTGCTGCATATACTCGTAAGTCTTTGTTATGAAAAAGTGCAAAAAGTGATTTAGGACGATAAAAAATAGCTTTAGACTCAACGATATTTTTTTTTTACCAATTGGTTCTTATATTTATATATTTGTACAATCTAATCTTCGGATGTCGAATTATAATAGACTAGATATACTACAAGAAATAAAGAACAATGCATTAGTAAAATTGTTCAACGTGATGGACATATCCATCGCTAATTAATTTTATTATGTTATTAATATTTTAGATATAACACCGTAAAAAAAACGTGCTTGACCCGATAGTCTATATAATCTATATAATATTTTATATGAAAATTAAAATTCTTGAACATGTGGAACTCTAAAAAAGCAGCTACTCTATAACATATATAGGAAGGTATTATGATATAACGTGTTTATTATGTACAACATGTCGTTCAGTGTGATAAGTATTTATTTGCAATTTTTCATATGAGGACATACTAATATTCGAGATATTATATCACAGCTATTTGTAAAAGAATAGATTAAATTGGTAAAATAAATATCTATTACACTACCATGTGTTTCACATATATGTTCATATAAAGTGACATACACGTTGTTAAGGCAAGGACTTATACACGTATTACACGTCAACGGGAATTTAATATCTAATTATTTTGAAAGTAAGAAAAATACAAAATAATGAAGAGAATAAAAAGAAAATAAAAATAGAATACACAGGCTCGTGAGGGATTTGAACCCCCGACCGCCACTACTAACAGTTCAGATGGGTGCTCTAACCGCTGAGCTAACGAGCCTTTACGTATTAGTTTGCAATTTGGATATCTATTGTACAAAATAACGTTATCATTGACTACAAATTTAAGATATATTTGCGTATTTAATGCAATTTATGAAAAACATTTAAACTAGTACATAAATATGTGCCTTTTTGTGTCTATTGAAAATGCAGTTAACGCAGACCACCCATGAGCAAGGCAGGTGTGCTTTAGCTACTAAGGGATTCATCAGTGAACCCCATACTAGCCACTAAAACACACCGGAAACCCGCTCCACATACATGAGATGTCAGGCGATATCATTCTACTTAGACTCTTCCGTACTAATTATGTGCGTGATTGAACGGTTGTGTGTTGAAAATTGAAATACAATTGAACAGAATCATGTTATAATGTTATGATAGAAAAACTCGTAACAGAAAAACTTTTAAACTTTTCGAACGAGAATTATGCGGATAGAGGAATATGATTTTTTTCATAAAGAGAAAAGCGCAAACAGCCAATATGTTTCATAATAAGGGATTAGAAATATATAAATAGAAAATTAAAAATAAATTAGAGAAATAAATATAACACATCGTGTACTTAATATATCTTTTTGTTTAAAGTCAATATACAGTAGGTATTTCAATATTTATCGTTGAAACAAAAAATAGATTTTTTTTCAGCTTCACGCCTATTCCCGTATAGCTAGGTAGTCAGAGAGAAGCTAGTCTCAAGGTACTTCGTTGTTCGACATTCCAAGTTGAGTAGCGGATATCCACACATTGCTTTGTGTTAGGTACCAGAGTGGAGATATGAAAATATTGTAAATATAATCATTCACAATTATTGGTATTTACAGGCAGACGCTATTGCGCCACGATGGCTTCAATGACAAAATATTATAGATTGTAAAATCAAAAACTAGCTTTAAGTAGTAAATATAAGTGACGATATTAAAGCTGTTCTACAATTTAATATATCTTTACACGCTTTTTTAAAAAGTCCATCGTAAAAATGTTGTTACTTAAGTTTATTTTATACAAACTCAGAGTTCGGAATATGTTAATGAAAAATCTATTTTGTTTTTGCTTAAGAAAGTACGTCTTTTATTAGATAAGTACTTACATCATAAAGTTCCAATTATTATTAATTTTCAATAACAATATGAAACTTTTGAGTGGGTCACAAAGATAAAAATGTATCGTCTATCTCAAAATTCTGGACGTGAAAGTAAACGCAATTGAAATTTTGAAACATTGGCGCCTTGACACCTAGATTTTTGTCCAGTAGTTCAATTTGTTATGCAATGTAAAAAGATTTTATGTTTAAATGAATTGACTGAAAACGGTACTGGAATAGAGACTCGAATAATCGAAACATAGGTTTCGATTATTCGACTTACATTACCTACATACTTCAAATAGTACCTTATATATTACAATTATATTTGCAATGTAACATAAAATTAAACGCAAAATTATTTCTTAAATCCATTAAAATACCTGAGCTTGTACCTTTGAAAATATTCATCCCATGTGTATTTAAGTTTATAAATAATCACAAATATTTAAATGCTTAAATACTTATAATGTATATACTCGTACATACATACGTAGTAGAACTACTAAATAGAACAGGTAAGTAATTAAAAGTAGTATTACTAATCTAAGCTTCGTGAGAATATTTCACTATCCATGTAGCCTAGTAGCTTGTAAGTCACAAGACTCCCTACTGTAAGAGTAGACCTTAATATCTATCCATTTGAAATCAAATTGGAATTAAATAATTATTCGTCGAATTCATCGTACCGCAGTGGGACCGCTTCTCACTTAAATCTCTCACTCCCAGGAGGTACTTAAATGTTATATATGTGAGTAAAATCACATATAAATTATTAACATATGTTAAAAAGTTTTTGGTTTGAAATAAAGACCAAATTGTCTGAATTAAATAGCAAAACAAAAAAGTGCAGTATCAAATTCCACTAAACATCTAATATCTTGTATTCGCGCGGCAGTGAGTGAGAATAGAGTGTCTTGACATTAGGAGTAGCGTACTGCTTCTTTCTGACTACTCTGAATTTTCAATATTGCGGCATCCTGGTATTTGCGGGATGCAGGATTTGCGGGGCGCATATAAAAAAAGCTTGACCTACTTTATTTATTACACAAACGAAAAACTATTAAAAAAATATCTATCAGCTACAAATTATATTTGTATATTGTGGTTGATAGACAATCGAAAAAAAAACATTCTTTGTTAGAGAGCTTTTAAAAACACGTCACTCATTCGAATCCTGTTGATGACATCGTTAAAATTAGATATAGAATTTTATTTTAGCCTCAAAATCGTCTAGTGAATCTTAGTTCTTCGTTTTTCTTCTTCTTTTTATCTTCTTTCTTCCTTTGCCAGTGGGCCATGTACTCAAACACCGAGCGATAGCTTTCACGAGAGGTCGAGTACTTATTTTTTTCTAGTACCGCATATCCTGCAGATCTTGCGCCAATAATCCCGAAAGACGCGGGATTGGGAAAGGATGCGGGATCCCGCAAACTGAGATTTCGGTAATCTGAGATTGCAAGCACTAACATACATAGATGATTTTACCCAGCTCTACTGATAGACGTTTTTGAAGAACAAACGGGCCTCCTTTTTTCGCTTTTTTACTACTTATGTAAAATCAATCATAACATTAGTATTAAAATATAACTAAAATATTTTTGCACATCATTGCAAATTTTAAGGAAGTATACTTTCGAAGAAAAAATGAACAAAATGGCCTTCGGATTGATTAAACTGATTGATTAATTCTGATTAAATTAATTCTGTGATAGGAAAATGTTTCGTCGTAAATTGTTCTCTTATCTTCGACAAACATTTAGCATGCAAAATCCATTATACTGTGACACATCACGAGTGTTTTATCTGTGATAAGATCCACATAAGCTAGACTAAAGACGCCAAATAGTAATTTTATTATATATATATATATATATTCTAGCAGCGTATTGCTTTCCCTATATTTGTTCGAGGTTGTAAATTAAAATTTAGTAAAAAAAATTATATAAAAATCAAATAATGTAAGTTGTTATTATTAAGGCACCATCTGAGGATTATATATATATACACACTTTTGAATAAAAATAAAATAAAAATATAAACAACAGACAGTCCTACATTTTTCTTTGCAATCGTGACATTGAGTGTTAAGTGACAGAACTCAACACCGCGGTTTGTTCTACCAGATTAGAGCACTGAATATAATTGTATTATTATCATTCCCCCGAATGTAAATCGAACCCATAATTTGTCCCACTTCTCGTCCCGCAACAGTGGCAACGATATTTGCAACATATATTTTTTATATTATAAAAATAAAAATTCTTTAGATAATTAGAATACTATAGAGATTACATCTTAGTTCATTTAAATTAATAAAACATATCTAATCGCAAATATCGTAATTCATCTTAGCATGTAATGAATGTTCAACTATTAAATGGTTTTACAGTCCAGTCTAGTTTTACGTATAGAGGCGATGGGTGTTAATCATAATCCTAAATTATGAAGAGTTAGTCTTACATTAATTATTTAGTTCTTTTACGAACAAATTATATAAAAAAACATGCAATATAAAGTTATATAACCAAAAGGTGTCTCATATCGTTATTCATTTCAACAGGTTTATTTTAAATATTATAGAGGCTATCGTGGCACTGTGTGACAGCGTCTGACTGTAAACATGATTTTTAGAAAACGTATAACAATTTTTAAGTAGCGGGATTCGAACTCACGCCTCTTGGAAAAACGCAAGGCTTAGCGGTTAAAGCGCTTGGACGGTTTCCAAGAGGCACGGATTCGAATCCCACTGCGTAAAAATTTCTTAAAATATGTGTGATTAACACTTCAAAAAATGTTAAAATTATTGTTTGTGGGTTCGACTCCCACTCGGAAAAATGATGATATTTGAAAATTTTACATTTCTCTGCTCTAGTATCTAAGACAAAGCGCAGCGTTGAGCTCCACCACTCAACACGTAATGTCTCGAATTGGGGCGGAAAGTGGAGAACGAAGTGTCTTGACTCTAGGTTCTACCTCCTATCATGCTACGCGGAAAAAGCGTGAAGTTGAATATATTTTTTGTATGTCTTCTATAGTTAACTATTTTATGAATATCCAAGTAGAATTGCACTTTTGCCTCATTGATTCCCTGTGAGCAATAATAATTGTACAAATTGGTTTTCGTCATAGAACTAATAAAATTAATCGGTAAAGATACATGATATCTTACTAGTAGGGTAATCATTTTTTTATACTATTAGAATAAAACAGCAAAAACATATTTGCGTATATTAAATATATTAAGATCATGAAATTAGTAATAAAATGTAAATATTTGGTTGTCTTTGATTTTTTGAAATACTGGATGGATTTTGATAATTTTATCTAGCTGTATCTACATACATTGGGTATTATGGTTCTACAACCATATTACCCAATAAGCGTGCAAATTCAATTTTTATCTTACCTTTGAAACGAAATTTCAATATTAAGCAATACAATTTAACTCTTCACTTAAATTAGATATATTATACTTATACTTACTTAGATTTTGTTAACTCAACACAAACAATGAAGGCATGAGGCAACGAGGAAGTTCGAAGATCTAAAATGCCTTGGATCACATGTTAAATTCTATATGGCGTTAGACTCTTTATCAAGTCATGACGTTAGGCGCGTGGGTTAGTTCCAATCGTTTTAAATGGAACAAAGGCAACGGAAACCTCTGTGATGTGAATATACAATTTCCTCAAATCAACTGTCTCGAATAAAAATTAAGATTAAATTTCAAACGCATATTGATTTCTTTTTAAATATATATTTGTTTAAAATTAGCTATATTGTAGAGTCTTAAGTGGGTGATTATTTTATGTATGGACATTATATTTTACCAACAACCCACTCGCATTTTTATTATCGTATGGCAATAAAAATCCTGTAAAAAGTGACAATTAAAGAAAGAAAAAAGCCTTTTTTCATCTCAAGACCCTCTATCTCCATATAAAATTTCTTAACATTCGTTTTAGTGGACAGAAAAACGCATACGCATACGCATACGCATATGCATTTATAGTATTAGTATGGATGGATTGATTTTTGCTATTCGCTTCATCGTGGGATGTAGTGCCATGCCATTCCTTTTTCATTTTCCATCGTCTTTGAATATATCATTGCTATATTGCAATAATGGCACTCCTACAACCCTTTTGAAAACCAGGTTGTGAAAATGAAAATATTTAACAAATAAGAAAGTTCAAAGTGCACTTTGAATTATCCTAATTCCCACGTAGCCCCAAAGACTTAATTAGAATAAGAGCTTATATATAAATATAACTAGAGAGAAATAAATTCTTTGGCCGTTTTCCTAATGAACTGCTAAATTAACTAAATTAGATAATTTAATTTTTTTTTAAAGTGTTATAAAAATTACGTTATACGTTTTGTAAATATGTATTTTCCAATTTCCTAAGTCACTTTAAAAAAAATGTTAAAAATATTAAATATATAGCATTATCTCTTGCCAAACGATTGTTCGTAGAATAATCCTATACTTCCCTCATTATCTGGAGATCTGCACCTGTAAGTTGCGCAACCATCATTACCGGTTTAAGAAATATAAGATCTAAGGTACTTTTTTCAACAAATGTTTCCTTTAGTACACGGGGACGGCAGATTATGAAATCCGCAAGGACCATGTTTCATATTTTTTATGAAAATATAATATATAAGTAATAAGTATATAATAAATCTAATATATTCTTAATAAGTGTAATAATTATGGGATCTTATTCTTTGTCAGCTATCTTAGCCAACAGTACGTCATCTATAGAATTGGCTTGTACGTTATTTGCCAGCCATAATAAAATGTGGACATGAGGTAAACCTCGTGAGGTCGTTTTTGGCATTCTACACTGTAAACAAAAGCTTGAGTTGGTTTAAAAATATGATTCTTCGTTAATAGGTCCTTTTTTTAATTTTTAAATGGAATAATCTGGAAACCAAATTATGTGTATCGTAAGATTCATTATTATAATTCATTTTTTTCTTTCTGGCCATTTGGGGTTGTGTGATCATGTGAATGTAATAAAGAGATCTGGCCTTCAAAGCTTTCTGACGTATGTCATGGCATTTTGATTTTTTCTTTCATACATCTTGCAGATCCTGTAAATGACGATGGCAATAAAACATACTGGCCAATGATAGAAGCATCTGTTTTACTATTATTATTCACAGAATCTCTTAATCGCCTAAGATCTTCATTGAAATCCTTCATTGAAAATTTTCTTCAACATGAAATAATTGTGATAACAACAATTCCATCATACTCGTACATGATTTTTAGGTAACTTTAACTGTTTAAGCAGCGCAAGCAACGGAAGCAGTCAAAGGAGGAATAATTTTTCCGTTTTTGCGATATTTTTCATTGCGGTTTCGCTCCTATCAATGTGATATATCCTATCAATGTGATATATTCTTCTTTGGTAAATGGATAACCCAACATAAGAAGATTTTTGAATGTGAACCAGTAGTTTCTGAGATTAGCACATTAAAACAAACAAAAAAATCCTTCAATTTAATCTTATAAGTATATAAATATAGACAATTCACAGAACACTTGACGACATACATTTATATATAGTTTACATAATAAAATCTAACAATTGTAACGAGATTTACTGTCGAACTTGCGGAACGTTCCACTCGTATTGAAAATGATGTCATCGATTATTATTCTTACTAGTTTCTATCGACATCTGTTTGGGTGTTTTTATAAAAAAAAAAATATTGTATTTGAAAATCACATTGCTATTAAATATTGTGTATTATATGAAAGAAAAATATGTAAAAGAAAATTTATTGAATTATGTTATTTCTAGCGACCCGCTCGCGAAATGCGGCGTTGTGTTCCGCCACTTAACACGCAATGTCTCTATTTTGGGCGAAAAGTGGAGAACGGAGTGTCGGAGTGTCTGCCTACCCTCCTTTACAGAATAAAGCATGAAGCTAAAAAATATATATGTATATTTTGTATCTTTTTATTTATTAATAATATATTTTTCTATTTGCCATCATCACATTTATTCAGTGCATCCGAAATACCTTTTATCGTTGCATTTATCGAAAAACATGGATAAGTATGACATTTGATAAACTCTACAGGGCAGTAGTTTGAAAACTTTTTCGATATAAACGCCTAATAAAAGGGATAAGGTGACATAAGGCCTAACTAAAGGGCTAATGATGCTTGAGGGTAATATCTCAAGCTGGTTTTCATTTACATCTTAAAACTTACTTCCTGAGACTATAAGCGGGAGCTAACGGGGTATAACAATTTTTCTAAATTAGCATTAAATATAGAAAATAATTAACAGAATAAATAACAGAAAATAATTTTAATAAAAGTATGCGAAAAGAAAGAAATAAAAGAATACTCGTATTGTGTACAATAGGCGGCCTTGTCGCTGAAGTAGCAATTTCTTCCAGGCAACCTTAAGGCGTAGGAAATAGCAAATTAAGATTGATAGATTGGATAGTGTGAACAAAAACCACAAAATCAATAGATTAATTGTAAGACTTATATATAAATAGATACATATAAACCTACATACATATATATACATATAGACATACATGCATACATACATACATATATATGTAATATATATACGAAAAATACACATAATCACAAAGGACAAATTATTTTATCACACATTCAGCTTGATTAGCCATTCTTATTATTCTAAAATATAATATTACAATATGATACTTATAAATTTAATATACATATTTCTTATAATATATAAAGTAATAATAAAATATATTGGCTTTCTGCACTTCTTCTACGTATTAACTATATTATAAAAACACTGCAACTTTTTTCTTTATATTTTATATATATTATTAACATACTGGAAATACTGGCTCATATGTCATTAGGTTATGGCCCAATCTGGTTACAAAAAGTGTTGAATACGAAGAAAAAAAAGCAAACCATTCACAGATTCTAGTTCGTAAAATAATAAACTTCTTTTCGGTACAATTATTATATTACACACTGCGCTTTAGCAATTCTTATTAATCTAAAATGATATATATATATATATATATATATATATATATATATATATATGTATATTATTAAACACGCTTCCATATGTTTGATATAAACTATTGTATAAATTGCTAAGGCAATTTGTATTTACACGTCAATGAAGTCACACACAAATGTAAATATGCCTCGAGTAGAATTTAAGCACACAGCCATTTCACTCGGTTAAACTTTCCAAACTCCAAAGTACGGTACGTACGCTCCGTTCTCCACTTTTCGCCCGACTCTGAGACATTGCGAGTTGAGTGAAAATCATCGCCGTGCTTTTTCTTGTCAAAAGACTGGAAAAATAAAAATGATTTATATATAATAATTTCCCCGAGTATTAATAGAACCCACAGCCATTGTGTACAGTCAGACGCTGTCACATTGCGCCACAATGGCCTCGTAATATGATATCCGATATATTTAGATTTGGATTAATTTGGCAATCTGTTAGCAATAAACCTCACACACATGCGCAATTAAATGTTTCCACTTCACCTATATAACAAATAGGGCATTTGGGACGAAGCGAACCTCACTCAGAAAATAAGGTTCGACAAATAACTTGAAAGTGCGGATAATTTAGTAGCTCATATAGTAGTATATATAGTATGTTTTTGTATAGTAGTAACGTACTGGTCGTGCCCTTATATTCTACATATGAGTAGTTTGTAAGAAATAAAATGTTATGTCATTAACAATGCAACAAGGTAACAAGTTTTTAGATGTATATGTACATATAATCTATGACAGGATAAATAGAATAAAATTATTTATTATTGGTAATCCATCTATTTAATTAATTAATTATTGTTTTCTGCATGTAATTAGATGAAGTTGTATAGGTTCAGTAAAAGTGTTTTTTTATTTAAGGTCTAATTAAATTTAATTAATATATTGGACAGTTAAATTTCCACTTATAGGCAAAACATGGAGTGAATAATAAAAAGAAAAATTATATAAAAATATTAATACTAGACCACTTTAAAACCAATTAATTGGTATTAATAAATTTCATTATTATTAAATGTTACAGTTACCGTTTTCTAAATATGTCTTTTTCAATTTCCTAAGTGTGCGATTAACACTTTAAAAAATGTTAAAAAATATGAAACTATTTTTAACTGGATTAACATTTTAGAAACCCGACGTTTCGCACACTTTACAAGTAGACTGATGTGGCATTCGTCTGTCCGCCAATGATTTGGGTTTGGTTTGAGAACTATGTGTGAACGACACTAGGTTATCTCTGACTACCCCGCTATGCGGGAAAAAGCATGAAGCTGCTGCTTTATTTATATGTACATTGACAAAAAACAAGCAATCAATCGCGTTTACAGTCAGACACTGTGCCACTGTGCCAGGAAGGCTTAAGTATAGTAAGGCCAACGTAATAATTCTTAATTCTTTCAAATACAATAAAGAATATTATATTTAATGGTTTGCATTAAATGTATGTCATATTTTTTTGTTAGAAACAAATATTTTTCAAAAAATATATGTGACAAACAAAGCCGTTCCATTATAAACGCCCACTAAGACGTTTGAGTGGTACGAATACTTTGTTCTTACCATATTGACACTATATATTTGAGATCAATACAAACACTCAACTATTCTGATACTTGAAACAAATTAATTTAAACATTGAAGTAAACTACTATTTATGTATATTTTTTATTTCTAGCATTATTGATATAGTATGATATCATCATGGTGCAGCCAGGACAAGCCTGACAGTTTATTTGGCTTAGAACTTACTCAGGATATATTTATTATATACGTATTTTCACAGTTTTATCACAATGAGAGTTGTATAGTATCAATCAGGTAAGCTTCACTTTTTGACACTTCATTTTGCACTTTTCGCCTAAATTCAAAACTTTGGCTGTTCGATGGCGAAACTTGACACAGCATTTTTGGCTTAGATACCAGACAGAGCCAGGAAATATTAATATTTTAAATATAATCGTGTATCATTGTGCCACTATGGCCATTATATTAGGAACTGAGGTTCCTAATGTCTCTAACATCTACAAGGTCTCTAATGTCTAATGTCTCATAAATACATGTATAAGGTATTTACCTAAGCTACCGTTAAATTTTCTTTGTCTTTGCGATCTTCAAGTGCTTCAATATAATAAAATTGCATTATCTTGCCATTCGATTGTTCGTAGTTCGTAGATCTTTGGATAGCTTAAATTTGTTAAATATAGGACATGAACATAGGTGGATGTAGAACGTATGGCATAATGGTCTAGAGCTTTATGGTCAGAGCGCTTGGACGGTTGCGTAAGAGGCGCGGGTTCAAATATCCAAAAAACGATAAAGATTATCTTAGCTGTAAATTATCTTATTTTTTCGTGAAATGGGAATCCTATTAAATGGGTGAAGAAATATAATAACGAAAGTTAGATACATATTTTATAACTTACTTTAAGACTCATAAGATTTTACATTCAAAAATAGAACCTGGGGCACGAACGATAGATATGCACTGGAGCAATCTTTTCTTTTACATACATACTCTCACTTGGTATATATATTTTAAAATGTAATATTTTGTTTTATTCTATAGTAATAATTTAAAAAATATTATATATATGTAAAATAAATAAAATATGCAATGTAAGTTTTTAAACCACAGATACGATATAAAACAAAGACAACTACAAATTTTATAACTAGTAAACGTCGCTATATTAAAGCGTATTTAATTATTTTAGTGGGAGATATTTATTACATAATCGCTTGGTATAGACATTAAATGATATACAAGTTTGCTATTTATTAGTTAAAAAATACTTTCTGCAATAACACAAATTGTCTTTCTGTTCATAATTATTGAATAAATCGCACTAAAACATTTAAACGGATGTTCATTAATATTTGACCTTGTTTAAACATAAATAAAACAAAATATAAAAGAACACAACGTCAGTCTAGTTTTGCGGAGCAAAAACAGCAATATAGCAAACATTTAAATTTATTTCAAATCCCATAAAACATTGTTTAACTTTGTATACGCTAAGCTATGAGATTACGTACTCGATTAGATAAAGTATATAAAATTCCCATATACGTGTCATCGTCACGTCTTTGTGAGATGGAATGAATATTTATAAAAAGCTAAGTAATTATGACGGCATCGTACCGCAGTTAGAATTATTTTATTGGTTATTGTATTTGTGCGGGATCAAAACTACATAAAACATTTTTTAGGATGATGCTATAGTCTAGACTCTAGAGAAAACCAAAAGTCTACAAATCGTTCTCCACATTCCCCCCTTTTCGTTTTGTCTAAGCAGCTCGTGAAAAGGAAATAATTTTAAACCTCTATGTTATCTCCTCTATTTCTATATTGGAGGTCATGGAGTGGCGCAGTAGGACAGCGATGGACTCTAAACGCGATGGTCATGGGTTCGATTCCCACTCCTTAAAATGATTATATTAAAATTATTTAAAAATACACAATGCCTCGATATCATACGGACACGAAGAACAGAGTGTTTATACACTACGTTCTCTTTTATTCTTCTACGGAACTGGTAATATAGAGCCGATGAAAGTGTTTCTATTCCATATATATTTTAATTCATAATAAATCATAATTTATGACATATACAATATTTGTGTACGTTTCTATACAAATAGCGAAACAATGCAAACTCAAATTATTCTAACAGTAACGTCAGATAAATACAAGTATAATAGCACTCGGCATTGGCAGCGGTCGAGGTTAAGCGTTAAACTATACAATGTATATATCAATGTATTATTTATATATTTTTTTTTTTTTTTTTTTTTTTTTTTTTTTTTTTTTTTTTTTTTTTTTTTTTTTTTTTTTTTTTTTTTTTTTTTTTTTTTTTTTTTTTTTTTTTTTTTTATATATATATATATAGGCAGAGAGAACCAAGTGTCAAGACACTTTCTGCTCGAAAGCCGGGACATTGCATGTTGAGCGGCGGAACTCAGCGCAGATGAATCTATCACTTTATTTTGTCTGAGCTTATTATAAAACTAAGTCAATATTTCAAATATAAATTTGCCTATAGTCAAAGTTACAATACTCTCGTATAATTGTATGAAATTATATTATAAGTGCGTCACCTTCAGTGTCATATAATATGCACAAATAAATAATCTAATCTACCATAGTATGTCAATCGTTGGAGACTCGTTTTCGTAGATTTTGTAGAAGACTTACGGTATCTTATCTCTAATGTAAGTGGATATTAGGATTAGTAATTTCCTTAATTCTTTCAGCTTGTATCGTAAACATACTTAACAAATTACTGTTGAAGTCGTTTGTGTAATTTATAGTATGAAAAGATAATATAGATAGCTATTGCTTGAAATCCTACTTAGTAAACGCAACCGTAGCGTAGAGTATGATAAAGGGCGAATACGGCAGAGACTTGATTTTCCGCATAGGAGGGTATTTTTAACATTTTTAAAGTGTTAATTACACAATGGAATAACTAACATTTTTACAAAACGTATCAAAATTGGATCGCTGCGGGATTCGAACCCGCGCATCTTGGGTCCAAGCGCCTTGATCGCTAAGCCATGCGTCCTACATTCGGCCACTTCGAAATTCGAAATAAAACGCTTATTACAACTAATTTTTAATTGTTAGCATCTCTGTACAGATATTTTTACAAAAAATTCTGCTACCATATCTCTTTTCGAAATCTCAGAATTTCGGTTGGCAAGAGAAAATGCTATTTGTTAAATATTTTTAACATTGTTAAGTGTTATTCAGACAGTATATAGGAACGTATTAAAATTTTAACACAGCAGGGTAGTCAGAGAGAATCCAATGTCGAGACTCCGTTCTCCGCCTTACACCCGAATTCGAGACATTATGTTGTCATACGGAGAACTAAAAATAATTTCAATATCATTTCCCCAAGGGGAACAAACCGCAACCATTGTGTTTACAATCAGACGCTGTCGCACTGCGCCACGATGATCACAATATACGACTATTAATATATTGAATAGGCACAGTATTAGTGCAATTACTTCAAGAAGTTCATAGACACAAGTTATTTATTGGAACCGGTTTTGCAAATACCTTTTCTGTATATTTAAAAAAAAGTTGCGACGAATTCAATGGCATGAACTTGATACACCTGCATACGGCTTTCAATAAGACCACGTGATTAATTTTAGCCATTGCATGTTTCTTGGGCGTTATCAAAAACCGAATAACATTTTTTTTAATTAATTAAATAAAGGAAAAGCGAGGTATTGAGATACATATTAATTTATCTAATTATATAATATTGTATATATGTATGTCTTATAATGTCAGTGTTGGAATGTAAATTATATATGTTACCATAGCCATGTTGGTTTTCCCAAGAAATATGGATAATGAGGAAGCTGTGAGTAAACATATGACATAATCTATAAATTATTACAGAAATTATTAAAGAAACTATAATAATTATTACGTTTTATGCATACAATTATATAAGTTAATTTGAAACTTTTAAAATATGTTTTTCATTAGTCCTTGTAACACCGTGGCATATTTAAAAGTTAAAAATCTGGTAATTTTATAGGTTCAAACCCTGGTAGATGTTTTCGCAGTTTGTAACAAAATATTTTTACCTCATTTTTCAAGGATCAGATCAAAGGAATAACCATTGTTATTTGCCTAACACCATTTAAATACAACATTAAAAAAACACGCCTTTATATCTTTGATTCAAAGGAAACCAGGTCGCGGGCGACCGTAATTTGCAAATAAAATGTACCGCGCGTTAAAGCAGAATAAAACAGATACACGTACATACAATACAATATACGTACATAGTTTAATAGCGGACCTTTACGACGGTAATAACAGTAATAATGGAGAAGTGTCTTAAGTAACCGAATTCGTTTTATTATCTCTGCAAGGCGAAGTTGGCCGTTTATGAGGTATTTAGAAGTACGCCTCAATTATATATCCTTATATCGGTGATAATAGCGCATTAGATAATTATATTTTCATATTATCAATTTGCGGGATATGTAGGGACAACGTAGTATTTAGACACTCCGTTCTTATTCATTCACTCCGTTTGTACACACGTACTTAGGGCATTGCCAATAACCAGACTGGCGAAACGAAAATATTTTCGAGTAAGCTTCTGTCAAGTGTCGAACTACGGTCATCAAAAATAAGCGGCAAGTTTAACAAATAAAACAACTTCACTAGTGTCGCTGGAGTTATATACGTAATGTATATAATATAATTGAATAAAAAATATCTTAAGTGTGGTGCACGAGTCAAAGTGTTTAAAGAAAGCATGAAAATGAACGTTCTTAAGTAGCTTAGTCACATTCGGTGAAAAAATTGAAATTATATATTTTACTTCTTAATTCAAGGTTTAGTTCTTACTAAACAAGCAAGAAGAAGAAGCTATTTGTCAAAAATGTTGTAGTCAATTATAATAGGACACACTAGGATGATATGCACTCATGTAAAAAGTATTTATGGATTGGCATTAAATATTTTTAAATTTAACAGGATTAATCGCGTATATTTTTGGCATTCTAAAATACATTTTAGAAACCCGACGTTTCGAACACTTTATGGTAGTGGTCACAGATAGACTGAGGTGGCATTTGTCTGTCAGTTGATACCAAATTATTATTATGTCCAATATTTGTTCAATTATTATATCAAACTACCGCCAACGATTTCTTAGATTCTTGCAGAATAAGCTGACTGTATCTTGGTCTCTTGCGAAACCCAAAACGAAAACCAAAGATATATTTAATTATGGATAGTTAAAACATTTCGTAAAACATCTACAAAATCTTAAATGCTCAGTTACACCAAAGCTCTATTTCCGTGTACGTACTATATTACGTTTATCTTCTTAATTAGATTACAATGACTTTGTATTAATTATCAAGTTGAAAAATAATTCCTGTGGAAAACAAAACGAGGTTATATTTTATTAAAAGTACCTATCTTAAAACAGGTATGTCACATAAAGAAGACGATTTACAGTCAATTTTATAGCCTAGAAGGAGGTAATATAATTTAATTGAAAATTTTACTTTTCGTATAAATGCTTGAAACTGAAGCTAGTATATATATTATTATAAAATCAGCCTGATTCAGTGCCTCGGGGTGTACTTATATAGTTAAAAACGGTATAAAAAATACTTAGGTACTTATTTTTAATTAAGTTAGGTGATTTGGAGAAAATTAATATTCACATAAAGTAAAACCTAAGCAATAAAAAAGATATAAGGAGTAATCCAAAAAGCTTTATCCCTTAATCAATAACTATAACTAAATTAAGCAAGAAATACAATCTATACGATTGTAGACGAAAATAACTCAAGGAATAATGCAAATTCAAAATAAGGTTGACCAATAAACTTTGCCAGTCTCTTTCGTTGTAATGTATGTACGAATCGGGACAATATTTAGGTCATGGCGAGCTTGAAAGCTATGACACACGTTAGGGAAAAGAGAGTAGGATGCCAAGTAGAATGAAAATGTAATGTCATATCGTAATAAAAATATACATAATAGCATCTCTTTTTGTTTTCTGTATTTTCATTAGAGCCCTAGGATTTACATACGCTTTGGAATTAGTTTTCAATACAATGTAGACAAGATAAAGATATTAAGTTCTCGGTTTTTTTTTAAATACTTATATATATTGAAGTCTTATTATAAAAAACTGCAGATATTAAAAATAAATGTAAATTGTACCCTCTCATTTCATTATAATTAACTTTTCAACTATTGTTGTATATAGTATTTATAACCTATATACAACAATAGTTGAAAACTCAATTTAATGTTATATATCATTGAAGAAACTAGATTTCCCAGCTAACTTTATATTTCAGAAAGGTTACGGACCATATGCCAGTAAAGTTTCGATGACAAATCGGGGTATTATTTCCAAAATTCTTGTTGCTAGGAACATAGAGGAGACGCAAATGTTTGAATAAGTTACGATATGCCGAATGTAGGATGCGTGGCTTAGCGGCCAGAGCGCTTGGACGGTCCCCAAAAGGCGTGGGTTTGATCCCGCTGAGTTAAAATTTTTATACGTCTTCTAAAAATGTGTTGCAATTTCCTAAGAGTGTGAATAACTTAAAAATAAAAAAAGCTTTACGCCTTGTAGGGTAGTAAGAACCTAGTGTTCAGACAGTTTCCGCCCGAATCCGAGTCATCGGGTAGAGAAAGGCAAAACTCAAGTTAATAAATCTGCTTATATACAAAATAAGCTATATATAAAACAATAAAAAAAGAAACAAGAAACTTCCTTTTGAGTCTAAGGAAAAATAGAAAAGCAATATATCAAAAATTCTATATGGTAGAACAAATAATATGAAATTTATTGTTTTTTAATTATAGAGCAACAAATTATATAGAAAGCCACTGTCGCTTTAGTTTTACTTTTATCCCACGTCATATAAATTTTTATCAATCATACTCTTAACGCCTAAGCACCGTTTCTTTTTAAGAAATCAAGAAATGAAAGATGTACTAAAAATCTATGTATGTATAAATTTATGGACCTATATATGTACACATTTATTCTTGCACTTTTAAACCTGCAAAAATATTTCTTTTTCCCATACTCATTGGTCGACTGAAAGACATCTCTATCAGAGATAAAGTAACCTTTACCAACAATATTGTTAATTTTGTATCAATTAATGTTACACAGTGCAATAAAGAATATAATTAACTTAATTTCACAAAGTACAGGTTTTAAATAATATTTCATATTTTTTATAGTGTTGTTCAGATGTTGCCATTAAACAATACTATTACATTTAATTAAATACATAATACTACAGCAACTAAATACATACTTCCTCGTGTATTATACACGTGTATATTTTGTCTTTTATTGTATTCATTTGTTGATAATAATTTGAAAAAACATTTTGATAGGTAAATAAGCCAACGAATTATAAATTCCTATCCATTCAACGCAGGCAGCGTAATGCCAATGCCAATAAAAATATATCGATATTTAAAGTAACTAATAATTTGCGCCTTTTTGTTTGTCAATGATATGTATTAGATTATCGTTGTACAAATTAAAGCTATTTTAATTTTTTTTTTATAATAACTGTATTGAAATGTATATAAACATTTACAATAACATAAGAACTTTCCAAGTGCAAGTTTATCGAACATAACGTAATTTCGTTACGTAATATATTGCGTATTAGCAGTGATAATGTTATCAGAACAATTATTTAACTGATTGTAACTATCTGTGTCATAGATAGAAGTTAATAAAGCGTTTTAAATATCCTCATACCAGCTTAGTTTTGTTCTTTACAATTATTTTTTCTTTAATCATGATTATATTTAAAGGTCCGTAGATAATAAAATATTATGAAAAATGTTAGTAAAGCATCGAATATTAAAAACTATAAATATAAAATATTTTTTTCGTCAGGTGGGTATATAACGTATATTTCATTCCGGGTATCCAGATAAGAGGTTCCAAAGCGACAAAGTATTTGGTTGCATTCAATATTTTATCATTAATTAAATAATTTATCTGATGATAATGATAATTTTTCATTATAACATCAATCAAAATCATTTAAACAATTATATTATGTGCAATTTTAGTATTTTGCTAGTAGTAGAAATAGTTTTTCTATAAAAATATTTACAAACTGTACTAGATTATAAAAAACGTAAATAAATTTGAATACGTAAGTTGTAAAACGAAGGAAACAGAAATAAAAAACGCCAAGAGTCTTTTTCATACGATACTAGGCTACAAAACCTACAGAATGTTAGTCTAGCGTCAACGTTCAGCCCATAACATATGCAGTATACCATTCACGGCTTTGTAATGCAAAATCGTGTATTCATACAAAGTTCTCGTCACCTTGAGACATGAGGTGTTATAAATCTTGTAAAGTTATTTTACGGACTATTCGATTTTTTTAACTTAGATTAGTGACAAAAAAAATATATTTTAGGTATTTCCGCATAGAAAATAAATATATTGCAATTCTATTTTGAAAATTTGAAGGTACTTCGTAATGTGCGACCTTGGACTGCGAAAACAAGTTCCTTTGAACCTAACTTTTACACTCCTGAATACCTCCCCTGTCCTAAGGACAGGGGAGGTATTTAACATATTATAAAGTGCTGTAAGACAGCACTTTATAATATGTGCGGGCACATATTTAAAAGACAGACTCTACAGACACAATGTATTTTTGCATTGCAACACTCACCATTGAATTAAATAACATTGCATTTTGTATGACGGGCCGAAGCCGCTAGAAAAAAAGATCCAAGAACTGAAAATATTATAGACATAATATTTAAACACAGTCTCAGAAAAGGAATCGACACAGATCCAACGTGTACACTGTGCAGCCAGAATTTCCAAAGTAGGCAGGTACCTAGTACCTACTGTTTTAGGAACCAATTTATACTATGCCATTTTGATTTTTATAATAATATATATATACTTACTATAAGTTATACCCAATTTAATAATGGGACTATTTCATCTTATTAGCAACCCATTTCAAGCAAAAAAAGCCTAACCTACATAAAGTAAGTTAGGCTTTTTTTGCTTGAAATGGGTAATTGTGTATTTACAAAACTGAATCATAAGACAGTATACGCCTGTAACAGTTTGTGAAAGATTTTTGCACTTGCTGAAATTATCACGCGTCACACACATTAAATATTAAGCGTGAGTCACGTTATAGCGTACGTAGAATCCGTTATATGGCAAGTCACTTTTCCCGTTGTAATGCTAATTTAATTGTTATCAAGACAAAAGTAGAGACGCAGTTAGGATTTAGCCGGCTTATGCAATCAGTGTCCGCAAAGTAATGCTTGTGGGTTCAAAATACAAATATTATTTTAATTTTTTTTTTTTTTTCAACTTCACGCTTGTGCCAGTATAGTAGGCAAAGAGAACCTAGTGTCAAGACCAGTCATTTTCCACTTTCCACCCGAAGTGGCGGAACTCGACGCCTCACTTTGTCTTGTTCACCAGAACGGAGGCACAAAAATAATTAAATTATGACCATTCCAGTAGGAATCAAACCAACAAACAATCACGATTACAGTTAGACACTGTCCTACTGCGCCACGATGACCAGAAAATTAGTAACAATCGTTTGTATGTCAAATATTCATATAAAAATATTGAATTTCCGTACAATTTTTTTATATAGCAGAGTGTGAATTTTAAACTTGGATGTCGTTCTGGTCAATTAAACATATCTCAACGCATGACCTCTAAATTATAATACGGAAAATAACTACAAACCTTCACTATTAAAAGGTACAAAAATGGTTATTTAGCGAAAACAAAGGCTATTATATATTTGAAAGTTTAAGTATAATATTTTAAGCTGTTGCTTGCTTCAAAGATTAAAGGTCAAAAAAAAGTTAAAGCTTCGTATAGATATCTATTTGTTGAGGCTCCCCAAAGATTGTTTCAGTTTGTTCATGCAAATTAATAATATACAAAATAAGTGATGTTAATTGCACAGCTCATTACAGATACGCCACATGCTATAATAGTTGTCTTATGAAAACAAGAATAAAAGTAAACAATAATTACTCTTAGGGAATCTTAGTTTTTCGTAGTGTTATAATATTATTATTTTTTAGTAGAATATAATATTCATTTACACTTTATTGTAAACCACAATAAATATAAAAAATAAAACAAGAGGAAAAAAAATACAAAATGTGCACAAAAGATTTCAAATATGTGCAAAAACAGCGATCTCTTCCAGACAACCTCAAGGTTAGGTGATTTGGAAATTTATATAACGTGGGTGGTGTAAGAATATACCTATTATACATCCATTGTACTACATCCTAATACATAGACTGAATACTCAGATACCTATAAAACACATAATAGTATAATATATATTGTTATATAATTTACTCATATAAATAATAGAAATATTATTTTGTTTTCATAACAATACATAACTTAACATATTCATTAATAACAATTCTTTTCTTTGTTAAAAAGAACAATTTAATTGAAAGTTATATAAAAAGAGCAGTTTCATCAACTTAGTCAACCAACAAAATTTGATTTTCAAGTATTATATGAATTAAAAACTCATATTTTGTATGAAAAATTATTGAGAGTTACTCCGTGCTTTCTGCCTAAATAAAAACAGGCGGTTGAAAATTTTTTTTACTATTTACTGTACGTAAAATGTATTAACATCAAAAATCATTTAAATTAACTGTTATATATATATATTCTATGTTACTGTAAAAGCCCGAAATATGGTGAATCTTCTTATGTTCTTTTTTCAGTAAAACTTGAGACTTACCAACGTTAATGCTAAAATAACGCATGCTAGCAAAAATATAGTTTTTACTTATAAGAGTCCCGAAGTTGAAGTAAGTTAGAATTAGGTTAGGTTAGCAAAAACAGAGACAGAAAAAAGGTAACAGTTTGGACTCTTACCATTAAAGTTGCTAAATCGTGAGTTTTACTTGGAAAATCATAAGATTTACCGTACAAGTTTTTGCAGTAACTCACACATTGCATTTACTCAAATCGTTACAATGATTAGAATTATATATGATGTACCAAATTTCTTTACATTCTTTTGCTTACATTTTTTTATGTTAAATTTGTTTTACTGACAAATACGTAAAATAGACCTGACTCATGACATGCGCTTTAGATTCATACTATCGTGAAGCGTTCTAGTTAAGTGGCATAGAAAAATATATATTATTAATTCAATTCTACACAACTTAGCATCAAGTTACTTGTTTTAGCGATACTAAACTTACGGTTTTTATAAGTGAATGTAGGGCTATGCATATACATGTTAATGCTTTTTAGTTAGTTTCCTGTGCGTTTTTTACCTTTACTTATGTTTTCTATCTTTACGCATCTCTAGCATCATGTAGAGTACCAAATAGAATCTAATAAATTGAACCCGTATCCATCGCAAATATATATAATCTATATATCATAACAATGTAACAGATCGCTGTCTGTCTGAAGATATATGAAAAAATATATTATTTTATTTCATTTAACCGATTTAAATGCAGTTTTGTCTATTGTATTTTGTTAAGCTTCCCTTAATCTGTCTTTATTCTTTACTTAGTCATTATTTTATTTCAATTGGTTCATAAATAAAAAAGTTATTATAATTTAAATTATAAATTTATGCAGGTAGTTTATGCAGGCGAAGCCGCGGGCGGAACGATTTATATGAACTACACAAACAAATAAACAAATAGTAATTTATCTAAGTAGATTGTGTGTAGTATGTATTTTCGTGTTGTAATGTCACACGTTGATATTGTCGGTTAAATAAATATCGTACAACAAAGAAAATAGGTCGCGACCACTGTTGATGTAAATTCTGTTAATAAAATGGTAGACTAGCAGTTATAAAGCCGGAGATGGAATTTGAAAATTATATAGAGAACAGTGCACATGGCACTATTTATACACGTGCTTGCCATAAAGACAAAATTTGTATAAAATTTTCATACAGTTATTTTTATTTACAATAAATAAATTTAAAATATGAACAATTTCAAAGTTTTAAAACAAATCATCATTTACGTTTTTGTTTTGTCAAATTTCCTTCTTCCTTCCTGTTCCTTCGAATCAGTAAATTGATTTTTGCGGATATATACATAAACCGATATTACAATTCTGAGTATGAGTCGCAGGGGTTTGCTATTTGGCATATATTTATTTGCCCCTTTTAATTAAACGAAGCGTGTTCCGCCACCAGTCGGTAAGATAGAGTCATTAACGTGCTTAAATTTGAGGTAAGTGTAGATTGGGAAATGAAAGGAATTATTATTAAGCTCTCTGTACCTAGCCCTTTTTAATATAAAAGCTAACTGCCTTCATTGATGATGAAAATTTAGAATACCATGCATCGATAAAAAAATATATAATATATTTTATTTATTTATGCTATGCTATGTATTTATTATTATTTTTCCCTGTTGCTATTTGTTTTCCTTTTGTTAATACGACTTCAATGTGTTTAAATGTTTTTACCATTTGTAAAAATACAAATTTCACCTTGTATTTTGGCCTCAACATGAGCTAATAGATTATTATATCTTAATATTTATAAAGCTATGCTTAAAATATATTATAATTTAAAGAGTCTTTATCGTGACATTTTAAATTAATGGTCTTAATTTAAAATGTCACGATAAAGACACTTTTTATTTAAATATAATATAAAATTTAATTTGATACAATATTCAGCTTCACCCTTTTTCAAGAATAGTCGGATGGTCAAAGAGAACTTAGTGTTTAAGACACTCCGTTCTCAACTTTCCATCCAAAATCGAGATGAGTGGCGGCGGTGCCAGTGCAAAAGGCGGGACTTAATGTCCAACTTTGTTTTATCAAAGCGGAGAAATTAAAGTAATTTAAATATAATCTACCGAGCAGGGATTACATCCGCAACTTATTATATCAAAAATATATGCTAAAAGGTTATGTAGAAATATTTCAATTTTATTAAAAGAAACTTTTATTAAAACATAAAACTACATTAACTAAAAGAACTGTAAGCATATCACATGATTTGTGATACGTAAAACTATCGACGTTTAGTGTAAATGCGTCACATGCACAATATGAGAAGATTATAAATTAAACAGAACCTAATAGAATAATTCTCATCGCATAGCTTATTTAGATATGGGAATATATCTAAAGTACCTACAGGTTTTTCGTTCTTTTAAAGTTTTATTTTAATACCAAAAAAATTAAATAACGTGTAAAATTCCACACCAATATTTAAATATATTCAAATATTTAAATACGTTCAAAAACATGAATGTGTTTTTAATTTTATTTTTTTAATCTTTTTCTCAAGAAACATTATTTGTATGTTGTTCTTACAAAAGTCATTACATGTTATTTAAAAAATCGTTACAGAAAGATAATAACAAATATAGTTTTTTATCTATATATCTAATTTATTAACGTGGCATTTATCAACAGTCATTAGGGTGCTACGTTTTACTTTGTCTACATATAATTACATACCTCACAACTAGTCACAGCAAGTTCACGATCACACACAAACTAAAGCACAAAATCAAACAATGCTAACTTTGTAAACACTTCACACACACGCGGTCGAGATAGAGTCCCGTTTCGGGAACTTTAAGTTATTCTTAACAGAAAATAGAGCGTACAGTCTGTGTTCGAACAAAACACAAAAATTCCAATATTACCAGTGAAAGTTTTCACTATAATGCAATAAAAACAAAAAGGTTATGTTATTGTTACGATTAGCGAGCGTCGACTCTACACGAACTCTACTTTATTACTGAACGAGTCTGAAGTGAATTGCGGCCTGCAGAACGGTTAGGAGCGAACATGACGTATACGACAGCCGCGTAACAACCGATTGTGGACCGACTGAGGTACAAACTCCGCGGACGGTGTTCTTTATCATAAAAAATAAGTAAAAAAATAAGTTCCTAGCAACTTGTCGCAATTAGAAATCACGTTTGAACTTGACATGGTACGAGTAACAGTCTAAATACAATATTATCCTAGGAAACGTCTAATGTCAGTAGCATAATGTTTATTAGCAATATATTTTTAAAAAGCCACTTCTTCATTTCAATTTCCTACATATAATTGTTGTATGTTAAGATGTGGAAAAGCGGATTATGTATAAAATTATTTACAATGAAGCAATTGATATAAAGACGATGTACCATGTTATTTCTAATTTTTTTTTTTTAACTTCGTGGATTTTGCGTAAATATATTTATGTCATATTTCATAAAGCTGTACAAACTCGAATTGTTTACTTGAGTATTGTTTACAATAATAATAATAATATACATATACATAAAAATGACTTTAACATTAATATAATAATAACCTTGAAGCATAAAAATGTAAACCTTGTGATTTGGAGCACAACCTAATTAAAAGTATTTGAGTAAAAAAAAAAATGTAAAACTATATAATATATTGAAAAACAAAAAGCCAAGAATATGCAAATATTGTATTTTTTGCTTAATACTATCATTTTATATGACTTTTGTTTCAACACGTGTTTGTTTGTTTTTATATGATCAAACTTGTTATAGCGGATTGAGTTATTTTAATTTAATATTATTAATATGTAATGAGTTATATTTAATATATTGGTGTGCTTCTAACCTAACTAGATATAATACAGCGTTATGATCCACCATCACCATATGAGCACGCAATGTATAGAAAATGGAAAATAGAATGTGTAACTAAATTTTAAGAAATACATATTTGTATAATCGGTCCATATACAAGAAAGCAGTTGTTTTAAATGTTGAAAAGGTAGTTAAGATCTGATATTATATTTTTTTCGAAATGTATATGGCTAGTAAGATTACAACTTAAACAGCTTGATTTTGACTTAAATTGTAAGGTAAAAATCATATGCATATAAATATTTTAAAAAATACCAAAAAAATGTTATTGAAAGTGCATAATTATAATTAATGTTTACGATAATTTATATCATACATAAGATATCTCTTAATCTCAATATCGCTATCTCAATATCGCTAAAAGTTTATTTCATTCAT
Source organism: Podotricha telesiphe (assembly GCA_038994665.1). Lineage (NCBI taxonomy): Eukaryota > Metazoa > Arthropoda > Insecta > Lepidoptera > Nymphalidae > Podotricha > Podotricha telesiphe. The sequence continues at coordinate 100,366 of JAOYRR010000287.1, read as the reverse complement.
TTGCATTTTTAATATGGCTTCGGCCAGACTAAACGCTTTGTCTTAATTGTTTGAAATTTACATAATATATTATCCGTTTATTTGTAAAAGCAATATTCTAAAGTAAAAAACTAAACTCAAAGTAAAATATACAAACACAAAGAGCTAAACGCTTTTTTATTTACATATATTTTAAGTACATGTTTTAACTTTAAGTACAAATATTCTTGTACTAGACACTTGCCTCATCTGTGTGACGTGACTCGTGACAATGTCAATAATAGTTTCATGTTTTTAAATGATTAAAGAATATATTAAGTAGACATATAAAGAATTGCAAATAGTTATGACAAACAAGAAAGTATGTTTCTCTTTAAATTTGCTTTATTTGGTAGAGTTGGTGAAAGTATTGGAGGCACAAGAATAAATATCTGATACCTTAAATATAAAAAATAAAAATTCCTTTGTAAAAGGTAATGAGTATCGATTTGAAACGACTATTTATTTATTGTTTTTTTTCTCAAAATTGTAATTGTAACAGTAGATAGTGATGACAGTTAGAAATCTAATATTAAAATTTGAATTTGTCTGTCTTTTGAATCATTTCTTATGGAACTCTAAAAATTATGATTATTTTTAAGCCGTATTTTGAAATAAGATTTTGAATTATTTCGATTCCTGCATGTTATACGCCATCACAGTGTTAGGTCAGTTTAGTAAATACGAAAACATTTTATTTTCTGACAAAGCTCATGTCCACCTATAGGAGGAAATTTCAGCAAAATGGTCATAAGCCGTACGGGCCTTATTCGAAAACTCTCGTGGTCGTACAGCTACTGTTAATTCTTCTGAGAACTTGAAAATGTTACGGGAGTTCTTAGGACCACAAAGAAAAGTTATCAAAAAATAAAATTCCCAGCCAGCGGCCTTTTTTCTGGGGTTATAGAAAAAACCGTGTCTAAATCAATAAACCAAAAACACTGTCACATTTTAAATAAAAAATCACCGAAGAAATGTCTGCGATCTCTTTGCCGGCGAATATTAGAAAAATTTGTACTCGCTTATGCAAAAGGCGATAAGGATAAGGACACTATTTTTAAAAAGTAAATTATATTGAATAATGTGTCTCGCAGATAAATACTTCTAATATCGTTTTTTATACGATTTATTGAAATGTTAACAAATTCATGGGCCCACCTGTATTAGGTAATCATAAGGTGTTCCTATGTGATATACCGGCACATGAACAACACCCTATGTTTAAAATTAAAAAATTATACAAAGAATGCAGGAAAACAAGAAAAGGCTTCCTATACGGAACAACAAGTTTGTATTATTATTATAAAATAACAAAATCACGTCGTGTATAAAAAAGAAATCAATTGTTAATTTAAAAATAAACAAATTATTGTTTAATAGACAGTTAATAAATTATGTATTTCAGTTTTTTAAAAATTTGGCACCAACTGGTTATGTAAATCTTTTTTAGCCTCCTCTTTAACCCGCATTGAAAGGCAGGGTTTCCGGCTGAATCCACATGTAAATAAATATCGAGTCAAAGTGACACTAAAACAACAGTGCTAAAAATATTTTTCAGGCGTGGCTTACTATTTAGTAAAAAAAAATTATTATCCGAAAATACTTTTTCGTCTATATTAAACATTAATATATTATGTACATACTTTAACTATCATAACGAACAAAATCGTTTCAGCTTTCTACTGATATGGACATATCTAATAATGTTAAAATAAAAAAAAATTAACTATTAAAATTATTTAACAAAATCACAATATAGGATTTAATTAATACCTTAATAAGGATAATTTCCTTCAATCAACCAAATCACGAAATAGATAATAACTAAGTTTTCTCGATAGATCTATGTTATAAGTTTTTATAAATTATACTATATGTTACTCTAAAATTCTAATATTTAACGCAACATATATGCAACCTAGATTTGAATATTCGATACTTAGTTCGCATTAGATTAAAGTACGAGTCAACTACATACCACCACTACTTTTCATACAATGTGGCCTATCAACAAAACTTAACAAATACTAGTGTATAATCTGTGGCAGGTAAATAGTTGTCTCTGGAATCTGGATATACCCTATTAAATAATCATTTTTATGCTGTGGTATATAGATTACAGACGCTTGTTTTGACTTCTGACAGTAGAGACTTGAATCGACTGTTATTTTTAAATTGTGATTGAAGCTTGGCTAGAAATTCGTTTTAAATATTTTGTCTTTTTAATTGTGAAACCAGTAACTTTTACATATTATATAATATAAAATTGCGAAATGATTAAGACGTCACAATGGACAGGAGGAACTGATGAAGAGTACGAAACTCAACATTTCGGGTTTGGCGCACAAAGGCTGAAAATTGCTGTACGTCAAATGGTCGAGCAGAAAATTCGAGCTGGTATAAAGGATATGGAGTCATATCTTCAGGAGTCTTTGGATTTAAATGAGAAAGATAAATTAACATTGACCCATTCCTGTGATAAACTTATTAATTTATATTGTGACAGGGCCGAACCCTCTCTGGATATAATAGATGGAGAAATAGAACATGTTCTAAAAATACCTGAAAACGTATTGCTACCTGCAGATGAAGTACAATTAGAGCAATTATCAGATATAGAGTATGAAAACTTAAGAGAAGAAGTAGCTTCCTTAAGGAGAAGAGTTGAAAGTGGAGCCTTAATGGAAGCGTTGCTTAATGCAGAAGAAGAAGAATTGTCATCAGCAGAGAAAATATGTGAGATAGCAATCAGGGATATGGAAGTTTTAGATATATTACATAAAAGTTTGAAACATAGTGAAAATATAAAAGCTATTCCAACTGACGTTGAATTTTTATGTGGTGGTATCCCAAATACCAATAATTTAGATATAGCTGATGAACTCGATAGTTCTTAGTGTTATATTTATACATAAATACAACATATAACTTATAGAGATAGTTATAGAGTTTGTGCAGTAATTATCTTTAGCACTTTTTTATTGTTGTAAACAATGTTATGAGCAAAATAGACATATTATTATAAGAATTCTTGGGTGTACCAATAGTGATAAAATCATCAAGTATATACATATAAATATTTTTTTGTGTCTTCTACATACATCTATTGTGCAGCACAACAAACCTAGTAGTATTTCCCTCATATAATTTGAATTTAAAATTCTTGCAATTGATATATAATAAAGATTGTTAAAGTGGTAGAATTAAATAAAAAACATTGAACAGTTACCTTTTTATTGTAAAAACACAACTTACAGAATATTCATTCAATAACTAAAATCGGAGTCAACATCATTGTCACTTCTAAGTTAATATATACACTAGCATTATATACCACAATTTTAAATCCAGTCAAAATATTGGCACAAATTATTTAAAAAAATAGGCATTGTTTTTTTATTTTAAAGGTATGTATTAATTTTAATTATAGGAAGTGAATCATTTCATTTTCTGTTTACAGAATAGTCATACTGAAATTAAAAGTTGTATGTAATATTTGCAAACATTGAAATTTAACAAATGTATACAAGAATGCAAGTGCCAAGTTTGCAAATTAGCATTATTCTTATCTGATAAAACATTTAGCTAACAACTATTTATTTACTTTTACTTGATATCACATTGAGGCTTACACTACAAACACCTATAGATCAATGAGCTTGGCTTAGCCAAAACACTAAGAAGTCTAAACATTAACAACAATATGTACTAAATAAAATTATCCTTAAGGAATAAAATATTTACAAAGTTAGCTACAAACAAAAATTGTTTATTTTCTTTTAAAAAAATATTATTATATACTTATATAATTTCTGTATTCAAGGGATAATTTTTTTTATAACATGTTTTTTTACTATAACAATGATTGGGCCTTATCTAAAACATGTTAATTAGTAATAAATACTGACATAAAAAGGGTAAAGATAATATAAAGTTATAAATTATTTGTCTTTTCTTTTGTTAAATAAATTCCCTATAGAAAATTCTAAGTAAGCTTAGTTTCATGCTCATTAATATAGCTTTTATTTCTGATTTATTGACCTCACATTTGAACTACATGGATGTGTTTACAAACTTGGATATGCGAAACCTGTTATAATTGTTATATAATATTGGAGAAAAAATTATAATTTATACTAATCAGAGAATTTTTACTATTAACTAATGTTTTGCATACAGTATTTATATGTAGTTAGCAATAATGGATAACATATAATTTTTCAAATATTAGTTACTATATTACAATATATGTGAATTGGCATATAAAAATAAATATCACAGTAAAATAAATAAATGTCCTAAATAGATGGATACCATTTTAGAATTCATGTTTTGTGATTGAATTTATATGTACAAATATCTTCAGATACCTAATATGTGAATTGCAATATATTTAATAATATAATGTTTCTAACACAAGACAAGATTTTAATAAATTTCATATCCACCTACCTATATATTTCAACGTTTTTAAACCTTTTCTTTTTATTGTCTGTCCTTAGATGAACACATGCCTCATATTTCAAATGTTTTACTATACAAAAATATTTTTTCAACTTAGATATATTTTTTGGCTGTTAATAATATAATTTACGAATTGATATTGTTCATATTGTATTTTTTAATATGACTGTCAAACATAAAGCACAGCTATTGGTACCTAAAAGATATACAACCTAATATTAAATATAACTAAAAAGCTGGAGAAAATATAATATGGTTATCCATAGTACATTTAGACTTTTGCAATTTTTACACATATGAAACGGATAAAATGCGTATATTTTTGTTTTCAAAAATATATTTTAGATAATCTGACGTTTCGTGCACTTTATAGTGGTCCATGGTCACAAGCAGTCTACCTTTGTTACCTTTGGTTGTGTTCCGATACCAAAAACATCGCGATTAATCCCTTAAAAACAATCTCATATCTAAATTTAACATGATATTTGATATCTACTAAAATTAAATGCAATTGACTGGCAAAACAGCTTCCTAAGCTGTGAGCTTTTAAAGTTATTCGTAAGTAGAAAACATGTAATTTTACCTTCCTAATCCCCCTTTTTAATATTGAACGGTTTTCAAGAGGCACGGGTTCAAATCCCGCTGCGTTCAATTTATACGTTTTCTAAATATGTATTTTTCAAGATGTCCTAAGTTTGCGAATAACACTTTAAAATATGTTAAAAAAATAAAAAAATATGTAATTTTACCTAACACACAAACATTATTTTTATATAAAATATATTAAAGAAAATGAAGCTTTTTATAATACTTAAGCGATTTAAACATATAATATCCATTGAATGCATTTGTTTAATTACAAATGAACTTACAATGTTTTTAATTCGTAAAAAAATAAAGTAATTGATATGAATACACTCTCTCGACTGTACTTTGGTATCTGCTTCCATTTTTATAATCTTTGACTAGTATTGACTTGGTTTCTATTACATATGTACGTACAATTCGATACACTTATTAAATGAAGTGTGATAAACCTAAATTTATTAATGACATATTTCTTGTTTTTGAATTAGAAACTAGGATTCTAAAATTGCACATAGATATACTTCAATATAAAATATTATATGACACTAACAAATTGTTATTTCGTAGTTATCATAGCTGCGGCGGCCTTAACGGGCGGGGGAGGTGAACCCTATACTAAGCAAACCACTGGTGACTGGATACAATTTAGAAACATATTCTAAGAGAACCTAACAGTACCTAACCGTTAGATTTAAAAAAAAAACTATACATTTCATTTAGATATATAGTAACCAACATCACTACTGCTGCTCTTAATTAATAAAAATAGTTCATGCATGAGTGATACTAAAACTGGATAAATTATAAAATCATAAAAATAAATTGTATCAGCACTTTGAATAAGTGTAACTGAAAGGCAGTGGAGCGAAAGTACAAAGTTAGCACAATTATAGTAGATTACAGTGGACGAACAATTGGTGCTAACCACAACCCTAGTTTCCGCATGGATCTGACATTATATTTTTCATTCATTAATTCAGTTGGCGCAAACATTTTAAATTTTAAATATTCTTTAATAAAATAAAACTGAACGACTTATTACTATTACCAGTAGACATTTTTGCATAATAATTTTATAAATAAATTGTGTTTCAGTAATATCATTAAAATTACTGTATTCTAAAATATTCTATAATCTTTATAAGTATTTTTCTAGACATTGATTTACTGTGATTGCTTATACTAAAATCTGTATAATAAATTCAAAATGTAAGATATATCTAAAAAAAATAAAATAAATAGGTAAGTACTGGAAATATTAAACACTAAACTTATTTTTAACATTTTTACATAACATTAAATATAAAATCTGACATGAATAAATTTTCAAAAAAATACTGTTTACAAAATAAGCAGATTACATAGAATATTTTAAAAACTAGAAAACATTTACAAATACGACAAGGATGTTTGGGGAATACATTACTATCTAACGCGACATACCAACACATTTAATTATTTATATCATTAATATTGACAACAAATATTTGAATAACATCAACATTTGACTTACACTAAGAGTTCATCCCTCTCGGTTTAATAAACTGTCTCAGAATAATATAGTAAACCAAATTTCTCTTTTACTTGTCTTAAACATTTTAATATAAATATTATTATTACAAGAGAAATATGCCTCAGGACCAATTTTTTCACTAAATATAGAAATAGTTGAACCGATATGTTAATATGAAATATTACACAAAAGAACAAAATATGTTACATATTTATAGATAGAATCGTTAGAGAATAGTAGCATCGATTTTAAATTATAGATTAGAGTGTTACTTTAACAATTCTTAAATATTTATTTAAACCGTAAAATGAAGGTTTTAAATGTTTTGGCTTAACCTATAAAGTATAGAGAAGAGGACTATGTAATGCGTCTAATTTTAGAAAAACACTTAATTGTAAGAAAGTAATTTGTAATGCCGCTAGTGTAGCTAAAGAGTAATTTTATTCGTCGATGATTTCAAATATACATCCTGTGTACTCAGTAGCGACACCTAACTAAAATACCAATAATATTTATACACAAAACAATAATCCTCTACACTGATAATCCTCTAAACTATATTATTTTTAGGACATTATGGTTTAAAGATGAACTCCTAGTGTAATCACACGAAGGCGGGAAGGCGCTCGTCGACGGCCTTGACGACGCGCCACCCCGCCGGCCCCGGCCACTGCCACGCACTCTCGCTCAACGCCACCAGTCAAACTGGACCAGACCAATCTGTGCTTTCCTAAAATAATAATTTATGTATTTTATTTATTTCTTTATTTAACTCCGCGACTTCGTACTACGGTAATTCGCCATTTTCTGCTCTTTTCTTTTTGTGATTTTGTGGATCATTTAAGATAACGGCGAGCATACATACTTGCATCTACGTATAATTTAAGTTAATAACTTTTGCAGTTTTTATGATATTTTAAGTGATGAAAGATTGAAGGGAAATTGAAAAAAACATGATATTAGACAAAGTGCGTGAACGGAGAGTACTAGTATCATTACCTACCTCGCATAATACCTACATTTTATCTTAAGATTTAATAATATATTGATTTGTATATATATATTAATAAATCTTAAGATAAAATGTTTTTTAGTAAGAAGAATAAATTATAAAAAAACCCTCACTAAATTATAATGTAAACCATTAAGAGTGAAAAAAGCCAATCAAGTTTCTGCAGATTACTTATACATAGTAGATATAATAATTACACATTTATGCTTACTTGTGAAATGTTAACAGTCTTAGCGTGCATGGGGCTTTGCAGCACGTTGGCGGAGCTTGCGCTGAAGTACCCGCCGGGGCGCGGCCGTAAGTGCCGGTTGTGCATTTCCATCTGGACTATCTTCATGAATTCTATCTGAGCCGCTAGTTTCTGGACTTCCTCCTGAAAATATAGCTTGTATCCATCACAAGTATAACTTATATTATATAGTAAAATAGCTCTCTAATTGAATGGGAGTCAAATAGACATTAATAACACGAGCAGCTTTATATAAAGTACAAGAGTAAGGCTGGCTACTGGCTTTGAATTTTAACACCAAATAACTCCAACAAGATTCTTTATATTTATTTACAAACTCCTGTAATACCTTAAGTTCTTCATTCTCCTGGAACAGGTCAGGGGGTTCGTCTGGTACAAGGCCAATGCCATTTAGGGATGAGGAGGCTGGGACACCTCGCGCTCGCGCTCTACTGTCCCACGTGTCGCCCGTACCGCGTACCACACGCAATACCTGGTTAATTTTTTATAAATTATCTTACATTTTTCGTAAATTTATAATAAAGAGGAATTAATTATTTTTTTTTAAACAAACGAAACTAACTTTGAAAGTGTATTAACCAAAACCTTTTCTCTTCCAACATTTGACTTTGACTTAAAACTGACAGAACATTGCCTATCCTAAGATACATACTTTGCGTTGAATATTTATAGCAAAATGCAGAAATGTACGTATTATATGTATGTATTTTATTAGTATAGTAACAGGTGGCAATATTATATTTCAGTATAAACAATAGTAAGCACATTTTATGTCGCAGTACAGTACAGTACAGTAAAGCAGCCAATAAGAGTTGGCGAGTGACGGAGACACAAGACACCAAGCTTAACGATATCACTAGCGTTTGCCGCCCGCCCGCGTTGCTCACTGCGTCTATAGCCAATTATTTCATAGAAATCTGCAACGTCTATTGTAGCTAGCTTCCGTCCATTCAACTTAGAACCCGCTTTATATATTATACACCTATGTGTGTAGCAACTTGGGATTTAATGTCATATCGTCGCTGTCTTCTGTGTCATATAGTGTAAATAAATAACAATTTCATTTAAAATTGAAACTCGAAATTAAATATATTTTCCGTCCTGGCACACGGCGGCAACCTAATGTTCTAGCAAGGATACATACTTTATATAAAAAAATTGTACTGTTATTGAATTCGGACACGTGCACTTGTATTAAAGCGAATCAGGCGGAAAAAGTGAGTCAACATAGCGTTTCTCACATTGATTTGCTGATAAATATGTAGATAAATGTGAAACAAATAAAACCATATAAAAAATACAGTGACTGATATATAGCAATAATAATGTTACACTTAAATAATAAAAATTAAAACAAATATATTCCAATTTGTTTGTATAATAACAAACTTAATTTCGCTTCACTTACTTTAGGCAGGAACACCAACAATACTGTTGTTGAGGTAGACAACTGTGTTCGTATGAAACCTAACAAGTATTTTATATCAGGGCCGGCTCGTGGCAGTATTAATAGGCTGGAAATAAAAATTAAATATATATATATGCAAGGTTAGGTTATTATATTAACATATCAGGGGTATTTAACTATAAAATAAAATTGTATAAAGCTTCAAGTAAATACTTACAGTAACTTTACTAGATCTATGTATTATACACATAAAGGAAAAATTGGCGGCCTCTTGTTACGAAAACTGTATCGACAGATGAGTATGAAGTTGACATAGTCAGAGTTTACATGACAAAGTGTAAAGAGTCAATATTTCCCATGACCATGCAATAAGCATACATTAAAGTAATAAAAGTCGCCATGGTGGCGCAATGTGACAATGTCTGACTGTAAACGCGATTGGTTATGGGTTCGAATCTCAATCGGGAGAATATATAAAATATTTTTATTTCCCCTCTTTGGTACTCTGGTCTCTATTTCAGGTGGAAAGTGGCGAACGAAGTGTCTTGGCACTAGGTTTTCTCTGACTACCGTGCTATGCAGAAAATAGCGTGAACCTGTAATAAAATAAATGCACTGCCGTGTGTTCGACCTAGGTCTACTTTTGTGTAAAATAAAATAACTGTCGCTAAGGCAAGTATAAGTACTTAAGTATAAATAATTACTTAAACAGAAAACAGATGCTTATATTCATCACACATTCTGATCTACGTTATTTAAAGAAAAATATACAAAAAATATGCTTACTGGAAAGCAATCATAAGGGAATTGACGGTAAAAATGTTGTAAATCGCGATGGAGATGAGCCGCGCTTCGTTGTAAAGACTTTCTGCGTGTCTCACGCGGTAGCACACGCGTACGCCCCATAGAAGAAACAGAATTTCCCCTGAAAATAAAACAATGAACAATTTAATATTTTTTTTTCATGTAGTTCTAATACTCAACGTACGTACGCACGTACCTGATACTCAGATTATCGAAATTTTTTGAATGTTATAAAAGTGTACGCTCCGACTTCAGTACACCCTGGTGACGAAGAGGAAGCTATGTATGAGGATATTTCTAAAGCCATGCATAGCTTCAAAAGCCACTACACAGTTGTAATGGCAAAGTTTGGCTACAGACCCCAGAGCCATACTTACCAGACATTACACCGAAAATATTCCGGATGTCACCTTGTGTGAGATTAGTATGGACCTCAACCAACTTAAAAACAACAAAGCAGCGGGTAATGACGGAATCACTGTAGAAATCTTGAGAGTGGGCGGTAGGCCGGTACTTAAAGTCCTCCAGAGGCTGTTCAATACCGTTATACTCGAAGGCAAAACGTCACAAGCATGGAGTGGAAGTAAGGTTGTTCCATTTTTCAAAAAGGTGATAAAACGCTCTTGAAGATTTATATACCAATCTCGCTTTAGCCATATCTATAAGTTGTTTTCAAGAGTCATTAGGAATCCTCTGATCGGAAGATTTGACGACTTGCAACCTCCTGAACAAGCTGAATTCCGAAAAGGCTACAGTACCATAGACCACATTCATATGCTGCCGCAAATTATACAGAAGTCTGAATATACAACTGTACTGGTACTGGTGGCACTGTAACATGCCACTTTGCTTGGCGTTCGTGGATTATGAAAAAGCCTTTGAATCAAGCGAGACGTGAGCAGTTCTGTAGTTTCTCCAAAGGTGCTAAGTAGACTACAGGTTAATTGATGTATTAAGGTATTTGTACGAACACGCCACTATTTCGGTCCGAGTATAAAACCAGTGCTCTAATCCTATCAATTACAACGAGGTGTGAGACAGGGAGATGTCATTTCTCTGAAACTTTTCACTTCGGCATTGGAGGACATTTTTAAGCTTCTGGAATGAAAAAGATATGGCATCAACGTGAACGGCGAGTACCTTACCCATCTTTGCCGATGATGTAGTTTTACTAGCTGAGACCTTACAAGACCTTAACACAATAATCGAAGATCTCATTAGTATTTCTCAAAGACCTTAAGACCTGCCTTAAGGTTAAAATCAACGAAAGGTTTCAATCGAATCCCTCCAGTAGTTCCTAAGATTTGCTTGTACATTCTGTTTTTAATGTTTTTAATATGTATAAAGATAAAAAAGGTATTTACTAACAAATATTTTATGTATTTTGTTTATTAATATTTTTTTCTTAGAAGAAGTAAAGTTACCTATAGCTAAACTATGGTCCCACCAGTTGTATGTACATTGCTTGAATTTTAATCCTCTGTTATCTGTAATCTGTAAATTAACAATAAAACATTATCACAAAAAGTGTATTTGAAAGTTAGATCTTAATCTAAACTTGGGTTACAGAATAAAAAAAGGCGCGATGTATAAGTTATTGAAGTGTACGAGTATTTAGACACGCCCCAACTGCCAACAACAGGGTTATGTCACCGCGCTCACTTAATCATTTCGACGTTTAATATATTATTTTTTCAATGTTTAATACATTTTTTAACACCTCTTTCTTTCTTCCTCGCAGGACGATTCTAAGGCGAGGAACCTGTTAGGTCATCTCCACCAAATAGTGTTTTGATGTATTCCTACAAACATTAAAATCCCACTAACCGAAATAACTGTTTCACTGCTATTGTAATCTATTGTATAATAATAATATAAATGAAAGTTTATCAAGGTGCATGTATGTATATACAGTAGAACCCGTTTAACATAATTTCGCAGGAACCCAAAAAACGTGTCTTAAGCGTGAACTTACTAAGCGGAAAAACATTTTGACTTGGACTCGAGTTCGAATTCCGCTGCATTTAAATGTTTGTACATTTTCTAAAAATGGTTTTCAATTTCTTAAATGTGTAAATACTAATTAAAAAATATAAAATATGCTTATTAAGCGAGTTTTATTAAATATATTGAATTTAAATTTAAATAGTTGACCATATATTTAATAGGTACTGTTTATATTTTAAAATTCTAGGTTACTTAAATTAAAACTTATTTGGGCTTATCAAAAATACTTGGATGCCTTAAATTTTTGCAATGCGTCTTCTTAGTTCAGTTCAGTTTCTTAATTATTGCGCTTCGAGCGTGCAAATGCGTCTTCTCTACAATAATAATTGCTAATTACGATATTTTTTCATATAACAAAATCGTAGTTGCTGTTTTTTCCAACACCACATATTAGAGGGCCCTTTTTTATGAGTGCCTGCTCAATTGACGTGATTTTGTTTTTGTTTCAATACATTTAATTGTCATTTTTAAAACAAAATATATGATTAATTCCAATACGATGTCAATTGTCACAAAATCGAAAGCATGAGGACCTCCAAGAGGGCGTGTAAGAGGTTGATGACAGTGGGCGAGGCGAAAGAAGTACGCAGGGACCGCAACGTTTGGCGCTCCGTTCTCTCTGACTACCCCGCTAGAGATAAAGCGTGAAGAAATAAAAAGGGAATAAAAAAAATATTAACTTGTTACTTACAACTTCCGCATCAGGAGGTGCAGATAGCGTCCATGTTCCTAAATATACCAACATAATAAGCAGTATGGGTGCCATCCATTGTAGCAACTGTTTGTCGGTCAACTTCAACTTATGTGCGGATTTAACGCGGTATGTCAGAGACACTCTGCAAAGTAAGCAATTTATTGAAAGCCTTTGACAGTGATGTATGACGTAAACGATTTTAAAATGAAAACGTTAAGTACTAATTCGTTTTTTTTGTTTAGGAACTATTATTACTATATTTTTTCTTAAGAATAAGACATAGACGTATTTTTTCGTATCATATATCAAGATCAATTTTGTTTTATGTACAAATAACCTGAATTTTACGCAACTTTTTAAACAGTGATTTTTTATTTTTATTTTCTGTTTATCTGTTTGTCTATGCGTTTGTGCACACTAATCGTATAAACGGCTCAACCGATATAAATGCATTTTATTTTGGTAAAGACTTTCAGTTGTAAAGGATCATTGAAACCTAGGTAGTGGACCATTATAAATTTAGTTTTTGGATTCATCTATACCGTAAATACAATTTTTTTCTACATAAGACTCTCAACACATTTATACTACGTTGTTCTCGTTATCTACTAGACTGTTGTCTTGATTTTTAATATCAAGATGCTTAAGGTCGTTTATATTTATATAATAGCCAGCATTTTTTTAGCTTATACTAAAAACCCTTTAAAGTATTTCAAGAGTTACTGAAACGTATACATTGAGTTTTCTCGATTCTACAAACAATTGGCAAATAAAATTGTGACTAATGGCACGGCTGAAAGTAAGTAATCAATTAAATAACAATAGGCATTACACACACTTATTGCATTCTTATTAGTTACTAGCGACCCGCTCGCGTCTTCCTTCGCCTGCGTATTTTCCTCCACGACTTAACTATTTCGTTTTTTCGACTGTCCGCTTTGTCACTTAATTCATAAACTTTGCTTAAATTTATAATTTAAATGGTTGTAACTTTTGTAAATATGAACCGATTGAAATGAAATGAACCATAAATGTTACAGGAACTTTACCAAAATAAAATACATTTATATCGGTTAAGCCGTTTATGAGATTAGCGTGCACAAACGCACAGACAAACAGATAAACAGAAAATAAACATTAAAAATCATTGTTTCGCGTTTGAAAAATGATAAATGCTCTTCCATGTATATACTGCGATCAGTTATATTTTTATTATATGTATATATAATCTAATATAGTTCTTTTACTATTCTAATTAACGCTCTATAAATATTATAATTATAAGGTTTTGTCTATTTAAGATATAAATACATAAAATAAAATTGAAACAAGAGCTTACCGCCAAGTTTTCATGAGCAGAGCTGTGTATGTAATACAGAAACCCATGTGACGGGTCCATTTCGTTGCAATACAAGAATATCTGTCTAGTACAGGAAATATAGCTGCCATCTAGATAAAAAATAAGTTTCATTAGAAAAAAACATTTCGGTCCGATTTTTACTGTTTTCTTTTTTACTATTAAATTGTGTCAAATATTATTATAACTATTACGCTAACTGTAATTAAGTTATAAAGAAATTATTATAGAGGCTTATAATAATTATTGTTTGAACTATTTATATGGTAAAACTGGCAGCAGCAGCTTCACGCTTTTTTTCCGTAGTTGACTAAACTGAAATATACCCGCGACGGTACAAAGGCGGTATATGCGCTTGGGGTGAGACTACTACTCCGATTTGGATGAAAAAAATCGTTGGATTCGGATTCTTCCTCATCATATACATTCTTTTAGTCAGCAGTTTTTCAATTATTTTATCGTTTTTTCAATTACGTTGTAACCGTCGTGGATTTTGTGATCGAATTTAATTTATATACGAGTATATCGAAAGCAATAAAATGTTGATTTCAAATAAAATAACAAAGCATAGGTATGTTAATGGTGCATTTGTGCGTGTGGTGTTCTAGCTAGAGATTAAATCTGTGGGCAACATTTTGATAAATATGTATTTTATGCAATGAAAGTATGGACACTAGCGAATTAAGAATATTTAATTTCTATTTCAGGGTAAAAGTTTAACAAACGTTCAAGTCTACGCATCTATAGCGGCGTTTAATCAATCTAACCAATTACTACTGGCTTCTAAAACAATAACGTTAAATGTATTAGGAAATAGCTACCGCCGAACCTGGTATGCGTCATTAGTGTTAGCAGATCTCAAAGAATTAGATAGATAGACAGAAGTACTTTATTACACACAAAGCCAATACAAAGAACAGCAAAAAGGATTTACAAAATAGTATAGAGCGTACAATAGAAATTTCTAACAGACAATTTTGGAGAAAAGATCTCGGTCTCAGATACTTATTGTTAGTGCAAATCATGAAAATTTAAGAAAAGGATACATTTAAGTAATTAAATTTTTGAAAAACGTTACAAAGTTTTTAAATTTTTATACGTTTTCTAAAAATGTTTTAAATTTGTGTTTCTTTCTTTTCTTCAAAATTTCTTTTTCTCTCTATCCTCCCTATACTAAATAGAATTTTATAATTTTATTGATTATTGTTAATTATTATTGTTGACAGTGCTGTCATTGATCTTGGTTTGAGAGTATTATATTTGTCCCTTACATATCTAGCTCTGTCTCGCGTAAAATCATCAACGGCTTGTTAGTCTAGCAAATACTTCTTTCCAGATTCATGAGCATCAACCCGCTTTTGAATTGGCAGAGAAGGGTAACTGTTTCTGTCTTTCCTCCTTCTCCCCCTCGTTTTTTGGTTATCATATATATTTTTTCTAAATGACAATGTTAATAAACTTCTATCTTGATTTGATCTTTAAATATATAAACCTTCGAAAATTGCTATTTTTTAGTCTAGATTTAGTGTTCAACAGTCCTCGCTTTCATATATTAATTTTTAAAGAAACCTGGCCCTCGCGTAATTTTACCATATCAATGTTTTAGAAATAGTTTAAATATATAACCATTTATTGTACAAAATTAAAAAAAAAACTGTTAGTACCGAAAAATTAAAAAAATACTATTAATAATGTGAAAAGTGTATAAATAATATTACATATAAATAATCACAGCTTCATACCTCCATATACATAATAGCGCAGCCGAGCAGCGTGATGGATAAGAAGACGGGGCTCGCCACGCGGAACACCTTCACCCGTCGATGATGACGCGTGTATATTGTCAAGAGTACTGTCATCACGGCGCAGGTCACTGATATCACTAATAACGATATCCTGTAAGAAAAATTATAGGCTGTATATTCTTAAGCATTCGGCAAAACAAAATATGTTGATTCTATTCTATACTTTCCAATTCAATTGGAAATACTGCTTAGAATTGACATTGCATTTTTTTAAACGAATATCAACTGCATCATCTGTGTGGTATCATTTAAATTATTGTCAATATCTAATATCTAATATTCATTATTGTATGTAAAATATGTTTTAGTCTACATTTTTCATAATCATTTTTAATCAAGAGCGCCACAATTCATTAAGCATGTTATATTTTAGCATTTTTTTTATTTAGGTAGGTATATGTATATTTTCACTGAAAATATTTATTCTGAAAACATTTGAAATTAACACTCTTTGATTAATAAATTTGCACAATTATTTTAATAAATCCGAACTAAGGTAATCCTAAGATTTTACAGTAAATCATCAATCAAGTAAGTTTTATCATTTTAAATGGTATAAACTGTTTTGATCATTATTCATTTCGAAATTATATGACGTGAAATCTTACGTTTTATTCGTGAAAGATATGGGTAAGCGTTGATTTCAAATTTGAAAACAGTTTTGACTTTTGCCAAGTTGATAAATTCTCTCTTGAGTTGAGCATTTACCGTAGTTCATTCTTAGACAGTAACATAACAAATCTAATATAAAATTTGTTTGAAAAATATATATAAAAAGACTTGTAATCCAATTTATAAAATGTAATAAAAAATGAAAAAAAATGTTATAAAAAAAATGATTTTTTATATAGCTCATATTTAATATATATCATTTAAATTAATTATAACTAACTATTAATTAAAAGAACACTATAATGCATATATTTAAAAAATGTAGAAGAGTTTGAACGCAGCGGGATTTTAATCCGCATCTCTTGAAAACCGTTCATTTTTTATATGTTTTCTAAATATATGTTATCAAATTCCTAAATGTGTGAATAACACTTTAAAAACAATGTTAAAATATATATATATATATATACTTAATATTACCGGAAAGGCCAATTGTATGTGGCGAGGCAAGGCTCTGGTCCTCGACATGTATCGCAGCCCGGTTGGCATTTCAAACATTCGTACGGCTCGCTCCAACCGCCACTATCGAAACCACTTTCGTCATACTCTTGATATGCAACTGTGGTAAATAGTCATTTAGATTATAAAATATTATACCTGAAAAATCTTGACATATTTGAATGAATTAAGAAAGTAAGTCGAAATGTAACAACTCTGTTCATTAATTTTTTTAGCATAGCAGTGTAGGCAGAGAGAACCTAGTGTCAAGACCCGAAATCTGGACATTTCGTGAACAAATGGAGGAACTGAACGCCGCGCTTTGTCTTCCCAGTTCAGCGAAATAATTTAATTACAAACATTCCTCCGAGTTCAATGGGATCTCACCCAGGATCATTGCATTTACAATCGGATGTTGTCCCATTGCGCCACGATGGCCGTTATTAATAATATGGTTTTATATTTAAATAAAACATTCTAAGTATATATCGAATACATTGAAAACGCTTAATATTCATTTTAGGTGACTAGTAATTAAATACATTAAATCTTAAATATGCAGATCTAAACGCAAAATCAATAAGAACATACGAAATTCTAGTCTATGTATTAATGTAAGGTTCAAAATAGTGCTTGCTCCAGTTTTCCACTACACGTATTCCCTTTTAAAACATTAGAGGTTTCGTGCATTTGTCAATTAACATAAGTACCTACCGAGTTAGCTAGCTGTCTTACATTTTATGTATATGACATAATTGTATGTGTATTTTATATAATATATTATATCAACTTTTCCACATCTTCTCAAATATTGTTTTTGCTTACTGACACAGTTTTCATATATAAAATTGGTTGAAATTAAATAGAGATCACCTTCATCATATATTTCACCAATTTTAAACAGTAAGTGGATCAAAACTATTTATTTACAATATATGTATAGCTCATTGACCTAAAGAAATGTATAATTAAAAGTAAATAATTAAAAACGAACTTCAACGTAGCCGAATGTAGAACGCATGGCTTAGCGTTTAGAGCTTTTGGACGGTTTTCAAAAGGCGCGGGTTCGAATACTAGTTCCGTTCAAACTTTTACAAGTTTTCTAAAAAATATTTTTGATTGTGTGAAGTGTGTGATTAACACTTTAATAATGTTAAAAATAGTTCAAAATCATAAAAAATATTTATTTATCTCAACACTTTAACATAAAATGACACAAAATAATAAAAATATTCAAATTGCACAATATGTAAAATCTTTACCTTCAACTAACGATCCGTTGAACCCTTCCGGATGATGCATAGAATAGTATCCGGGTCTACATCGGCAATTGTAAGAGCCACGAGCCCAACCGCCGAAACGGATGCCTATCCTATTTGGTTTATATTCGCACTGAAAACATTTCTTTTATCAGACAATATCACCTTTCAATGTAAATACGTTAGTTGCGTTATGTAATAAAAAATACATTGGTAGATAATATTTCGTAAAAAAAGAAACAACGTTATTTTTTGTATAGCAGTAGAGACAAGTCCATTCTCCACTTTTCTAATAGTATAAGTTATTTAATATTTTACAGTGATGATTACACGTTAAAATTTTAAATATGTTTTATTAAAATTCTCAAGTGCTCTAGTCGATGAAACTTGCTGAGCAGATACTAAGTGTCAAAACACTTAGCTTTCCGCTTTGCGCTCGAATTCTAGACATTGCATATTGGCAGAAGCTCAACTTCGAGTTTTGCCTTTAATGAAGCGGGGGGCTATTTAAATATAATCATTCAATTAAGCAGAGACGTAATGAATAGCATAGTGTCATAACACTCCATTGTCCACTTTTCGCGTGAATTTGAGACATTGTATGCTGAATGGTAGAGTTCAGCGCCGTGTTTTATCTCGGCAGAGCCAGGAAATGAAAATGGGGATCAGAATCGAACCTGCAGTCATTGCGTTTAAGGTCAGACGCTATCTCATTGTGTTACGATTTGAGACTTCAATTTATATGATAAATTTCTCATATATTTTTTTTTTAGGCATCTCCTGTGTTTTATATAACTGATAGGTGAATTACGTCCAGTTTTCAGTCAAAGCTACTTTAGGTCTGATTTTAGAAACGTGTGCTTAGGATTTTCGACATCCGCATTCTTGAGACTTTTGAAGAGAAAAATTCCAAAAAATATATATAACTAAGTACCAATAATTATATATATTTTTTTTGCTTATGACTAAAATAAAACAAATTAGAAATAAAAACATAATAACAACGTTTTCCAACGTAGCGTTTATTTTTTCGTGCTAAGCCTTCTTACTCAGGTTAAAATTACGTTAGCGCCTCGTTATTGCAAAACTAGGTTAAGACTTGCTTTAAATTGCTTGTTTCTTTCATCTATTGATTTGTGGGGGCTCTTGTCCAAGGTTTCAATTTAAAATACAAAAAGAATGTCATATAACTAAATAAAGCAATTTATGACTTATGAAAAGTTTGGTCTCGCAAATGATTGCAAATTTGTTCACATAATGTAATTTGAAAAATGATGTTTGACGTACATTTTATGGTAGGCAGAGCATACATAGTTAACAATTATTACTTATTACTATATTAGGTGAAAAAAACACTAATCAACTATATATATATATATATAAGAAAATATAAATATTCAAGTGACGATTAAAACAATTGTGTCACTAAGGCATCATCATCAACCAGTAATACAATATTTTTTCATAGATAGCCTTAATCAAAATTCATAAGAATTTTACGGAAATATTCATAATTTAGTTTTTTGAAGTTTTTTGTCATCTAAAGTATGATACAGTACCTATATTTTTGTATTTGTTTTATCTTCTTGTGCATTGAATTATCAGAAATTTATTTTTGCCGAGTGCTTCTATTACAAAAGGAATCTTTTCACGAAGTTTCACGATTACACGTTCATAAGTACGAAGAGTTTAGTAGTAACGAAGAGCTAAACTTCGTTGATATATGTTATACTAGCTGTGCCCGCGACTTTGTCCGCGTCTTACATCAGCTTACATCAGTCTTACAGATTATTTGCCAGTGAAAGCCCCGTCAAAATCGGTGTAGCCGTTCTAGAGATTAGCCGGAACAAACAGACTGACAGACACAAAAATAGCAAAAAACAATATTATGGTATATGTAGCGTGTATACATATGCATTTAGCATATATATACCATAATATTAATTTATTGACTACAATGGTTCACTATTTTGGCTTAAATGGCTTGAACATAGGATACTTATTTGATATTTTGGTCAATTCACACAATGTCTTTATAACTTGTAATCTATGTGTTATTCTGATGTATAAGCTATATAATTGTAAAGTTTAATTAAAATCCATAGAGTAGTTTTAACGTGAAAGAGTAACAAACATTCTCACAAACTTTCGCGTTTATAATATTAGTAGGATGATATATCGTTGATATACTATAATCTGCTTTAAAGTGTGTAAAGATTTAATTTTTAAGGATGCGCGTATTTTGCGTAGGTTGGAAGAACTCAATGTAACTTAACAGTCCCCATATTCCAACAAAGCTTACTTAAAGTTGTTTTTAAGTTGATATTATCTAACCTGATATCAACGAATTTCAGTTATTTAAATAAGTAAAACTAAATTTAAATACTATGAAAGATATTTAAATAAAATATTTAAATATATTTCAGAGTATTGTTAATGTTCTTAAACTTTGTATAATTTTTTTTGCTTTAAATCCTAAACAGCTAGCATAAGAAAATAAATTAAATATAATATGTTGGCTTTAAATGAGACCTTTTCATTCATTTTCGGTGAAATTTAAAATGTTCATCATCCACCAAAATCTATGTGATATAACGATGTAATTTAATTATCCAATAATATCCATTTTAATTACATTAGTGGTTGGTATAGCGAATAAGCCGCGCTTAAATGTCAGCAATGGCTGATATAAATATTTTATTTCGGCTTCACATATTTTTAAGCACAGCAAGACTAGATAGAAATAATCTAGTGTAAAAACACTATCATGCTCTTTTCGAAAACGAGACACTGTTGAGTTGAATGGCGGAGCTCAACGCTAGATTTTGTCGTACCGGAGTTGCAAAATAAAATAATTTAAATTGAATCATCCACCGAACGGAGGTCTAACCCACAAGCATTACGGTTACGGTCAGGCGCTGTCCCACTGAGCAACGATGGCCTTAATTTATATGACATTTTTTATATACTCAATATAATATTACTAATAGAGTATAAGCAATCTCTATTATATTACTTACATAAGTAGTTTCATTAGGACATTTATGAGTCCCATGGAATGAATAAATTTGATTATCATACTCCATATCGTTATCAACTTCGCACTGGTTTATCTCCAAATTAGATATATCAATGTCTAGCGAAACAACGCCTTTTAATCTGAAAAGAAACATTAATTAGTTTATCTGATTGTCTTCTCTATTAAAATAAAGATCTCGGAGCTACGGAATGTTTATTTTGAATTTATATTATCCTTTATAAATATAACAATTTAAAATGTTCTTAGTTTAGAAGTTTTATTTTTTAGAAACCTTTATAAAATAGCGGCTTTCTCATGCATGGTTATTTTTATAGCTAAATCACTAAATTCAGAGTTTCAAAGAGATTGTCAAAATACTTCGTAATATGAGCATAAATAAATAAATATATGTAGATAATAGATAATTAATGTCTAGGGTCGAAATAGATGTAGGTGTGTATACGACCTAAACATTGTCTTAAACGGAAATCAAATTCATGACCTATTGCCAAATCTTATGTTACTAGAATCACTAAGCACTGGACCAGTAATAGTGCTTCAAACAGTAAATTACATATAAATGTTGTTATTTACAAAATCAATAAAAAATATTATTAAAAATATCAATATTTTTTATCTTAGTTTACTTAGCTAATTGTTTTTTTTACTATTCTCTTTTATATGACCTGCATAAAAGAAAATAAATTATAATTAAAATACAGCTCGACTTGAATATTAACTTCAAGTCCTGATAAAATGTTCTACATAATAATATATCAAAATAAGGAGCTAAATATATTGTTTATATAAACAATTTGAAAAGATATATACAGCATCTATATAGCATGTGTAACAAGAGTTTCAATCTTTGAAGGGAACTCTTATATAGGCACATACATACATTTAAACAGAAAGAAATACAAAGGACCCGCATTTTAAATAAGATAAATTAGGTAAATCCTGTTCACTTATGAAAGTTCGTGTATAATTTTACTTTACCCACGAATCGTTGACACGGGGGCCGTGTAAGATAATAGCCAGCGTTTCGCCTCACAACTATAATAAGGGTAGGTCCACCATCCCTCCATTGCAGCTCCAGGGGGTGACGGCATAAACTTTGGAGACCTTAAAGTTTCACTTTCCTCTGCTGATACATACCTGTTTATGAATATATTGTAAATCACATTGAAGTAATTGTGTACGCTAATTGTAAAATACTATGTAATAATGAACAATTTGCACGCTCTTGACATCTTAAAATGTATTATACTAGCTAGCTTTTTTAAATGTATTGGATAGTAATAAGAAAAAGCCATCTGTTGTTTCCATTTAGATTGTCGTTTAAGATCTCTAGCCAACTATCTTAATAACTTCACCTCTGCAACATTTCGGTATAAATACTAATGTGTCGCAAATGTAAAAGTTTTAAATTATAAGTTGATATGATTAGATATATTGTTTGCATAAATTATGGGGATTAAGTAAAGTAATTTTAAGAGCTAATAAAATTACTTTTAAAAAAATATATGTTTTAAATTATGTGTTTACAAATTCATTAATTTTAATAGAAATAAGTACATTTTTGCTACTATTAAAATTGTTGCAGTAATAAATATTTATATACAGTAGCAAAATATTTTTTTTGTTGGTTTCAAAATTAAAATATAATGTTCAAAAGTACCATGGGAATTCAGGATCAGGGGATTTTTCAAGTTGCGGAGATACAACAGGTACCGGTTCCGCAGTCCCATATCTTTCCCATACTACTGCACTATTTACCACACCATCGTTCCTCAGTGCTAGGGCGCGAGCGGCAACCGCGCGCTCTGACGCACTGCCCCCCAAAACTAATCCTTGGGACACAGCCATTAGGACTTCTGGAACAAGTTTAGTTTTGAGACGTATGCCGAAAACCTGTTACATACAATTTCATTTCTTTTTTATTACTGTAGAAATATTGCTTGAAAAATCCGCCACTTTCCTCTTTAACAGAAAACGGCAGAACACCGCAGTATATCTAATAAGCTTCTGATTTTAATATTTTTGCTTTATTTATACGAGTAATATTTGAATTCACAACAAACTTGAGCCATTATCATACGCACTCTAACTCCTACTATTAGTTTTTTTTAAATGCGCTCCGAAACCGTCTATAGCAAATAAATATATATATATATATATATATATATATATATATATATATATATCATTTATATTTCGAGTACATGCATCACGACGTACAGCCGTAATACGAACCCGTAATATCACTGTGAAACTCTCTATTTGAGAAACTCCCAAGTTCCTAAACTGTTTGTTATAGCTAAAATTACTTCTGCACTAATGCATTTGAAACTTGGAGAACAGAAACAGAACTCTACTACCAACATAACGACAAACAGATGAACTTAAACAAACACTATTAATTAAAAGTATTATAATCTTTAAAAAAGATTAAATTCAAAGTCAAAATTGCAATTATCAGTGAATATACCTATAGTTTGTAGTGGCAATGATATATTTGTTCATATTTCACAATTCTATATAGATATAAATTATCTCAAAAGAGAAATTGCCGCGTTAAGTCCGCAATATCCCGAATTCAGGCGCAAACTGGGAAACAGAGTGTCTTGGTACTAAATTCTCTCTGACTATCCGGGAAAAGGCACAAAGGTTCATACTCGTATGTACAGTTATTCTTCAAATGAATGCATTTTTAATAATCTTCGTATAAATTTTTTACGAGTATTTTTTATGTTTATAGTTAATAAAAGTTAAAATCCATACAATAATAATTCAGTCATAGGTTATAAAATCAAATTATAGATAGATAGATAAACAATAAACAAACTAAAAGGGCCACGTTATAATTAATTATTCGTTTAGCGAGGTCTTACTGGCATCAGGTTAGGTATATCCTACTACATTTACTACTTACATCTACTACATTTTATAATCCTTGGTTTTGGTTTATAACATAAAAAAATCTATAATTTGGAGAACGGAGTGTCTTGACACTAGGTTCTCTCTGCCTACCCTGCTATGCTAAAAAAGCGTGAAGCTGAAAAAAATATGACGCAGTTATTTTTATAATTATGTAAAATGATAATTTTATCGATATTTCCTTATCTTGCTATTAAAAGCTAATGGTTTAGACGAAGAGGGCCCTCTAATGCTAATCTTAGTGTCTATCTTAAAGTCATTAACCTGGAACCGTAGTGAAGCAGCTATCTTGACTAGAACCGCTAATTGGATGAAGCCTCTGAGCCTCTCAGATATTAAATAATATGTATCACATTATCTTCAAAGTCTATTTATTGGTGCTTATACATTTATACATTTAATTATTCACACTAATCATTTAATTTAAAATAGTTTTTATTATGAAATATTTTTAGTTATTTCTCAAGATTCCTACTAAATGAATTTTTTTTACAAAAAAACGTACGGATGTGTTACAATTCGTAGGTTATACAGAAAGCTCTTTGAGATTTTCTGTAAGTTTGAATTTAAATTTTCATTAGGTTATAAGTAAACAATTTTGGTTTTTCGAACTCCATATAACACTTTGCTACCAATATCGATAATGTTTGTTATAGAGATATACTTTTTTTCATTCCCTTGCTTTTTAAAATGAAACTTCATTACTAAGGCTAAATTTCTCAAATTGCTTTTTTTCTGTACGACGTAACAGTAAAGGCGGAAAAATACTATTTAAATATTTGGAAAGGTCACCTCCAACCTCCACTAATTGGAAATCTAATTATCAGAAAGTTTCAGAGTAAAATACATATGTGACACATATTAATGCAATAAATATGTGTATGAAATGAAATATGAATGCTGCTATCACGTGCGAGCTTCCAAATTTTAAAAGTCAGAGACAACCTAGTGTCAAGACAGTCCGTTCTCGACTTTCCGCCAGAAATCGAGGAAACCCGTGCTGAATGGCGGAGAAATGAAAATATTTTATTCCCCTGAGTGTGAATCGAACCCACAACCAATCGCGTTTACAGTCAGACACTGTCTCATTGCGGCACGATGGTTTCAGTACAAAAAGTTATCCCAAAGCTTCCAATCATTTACCATAAAATATGCGAACTGCATTCGCGTGCGTTACATTAGGTATCAAATTTTTTACTGATTCGATATTGTAAGTAAGAATAGAATAATTCTAAAACAACGTATAATGTACTGATAGGTATATTTACTTAATATACCGATACCAATATCAAGGTACAATGGGTACAAAAAGAATGTAGACTTTCTAAATAATATTTTTGATAAAAATTGTAACATCTACAACATTTCACTCATCACAAAAGAATTATAAAGAGACATTACCAGCATTTTCTAAACCAAGCTGATGTAGAATATTGGCAGCTAGATCCGCGCGTGCCCTAGCTGCATCCCAACGAGACGCGTACATTGGAGCTCGTAAGCGTCCGTAGCGGTGAGTGACACAGAGGGCTCCTGTCGCGCCCGTAGCTACCGCGTGCACGAGACGAAGTGATGATTCCAATTCCTCCTATGAAAAAAAATATTTCATTATAATATACATTAGCATCACATATCTAATATTAGGTCACCTTAGACAAAGTTTGCAGTTTTTGCGTTACACTAATAGAACGCGAAAATGAAATTGATTAAAATACAATCGTTCCCTGAGTAAGCCTAGAGTCTAGAGTCTATTATATTGTATAGAAAAGACAAACGAGCGTTCAGGTCACCTGATGTACCTGGTCACTTATGCTTTACAAATTTAACAAAGATATATATTTTTAACATAAGCACTTTCTTAACTTTCCGTCTAGACTTGGTCATCCGTTCATGCCAGTTTGTTGAAAGCAGACAAGGCAAAGAGGACGCAATCAAAACCTATAAAATGAAACGGTTCAGCTGAACTATGAAGCAGTAACATATATTGTCAAAACAAATACAACAGTATTTGGTACTTTGTTATTTAAATAATTGTAACTTCTTAGAAAATGAAAGAATCTAGTCTGACAAACTTAATATTATAGTTGATTAGCAGGATGTTAAATTAGTTCAACATAAAACTTATCAAGTTTGTTTTCATAGAACCAGTATTAGATATAATTGTTTAGATATATAAAAAATATTGAAGAAAGTTGTCTTAAGGATGTCTTCCAATGTAATATAGCTAGCTTTAATTAATTAGTAACTAATGTTTAACATTTCATGACTTGAATTACAATTGAAAAATCAAAATAAAAATAAATAGATACTCATAAATGAACAAAAACTTGAACATTTTCATGATTACTATTAAACTTCTATAGAAAAATAAAAATGGTACTTAAAGGTTGTAACATGCATGGCTATATGCTATATATTTGTTTCATTAAATGGACGTTATCATGGTACAGTAGGGCTGCTTTAGACTGTAAGCTTAATGATTGTGGGTTCAATCTCCAACCGGTAAAATTACTATACTTTAAAAACATATTTTTGAAAAACGTATAAAAATTTGAACTCAGCGGGTTCGAACCCGCGCCTCTTGTCAATATGTTTTATACGTTTTCTTCACTTTAAAAAGGTGTCACAAAATAAATTTATTACGTTTAAAATTATATTATAATTCGTTTACTGCGACAACGTTTGTAATATAACCGGTGAATATTAATGAATTAAACTCTCATGTAACAACAGACGAGTGAGGGCGATAATTTTATTTGATAGAAGGCTTGTACGGTTATCCAAACGGGTTAAAATATTAAGCCCCCGCGTATACCCAACACAATGGCTACGTACGTTGATATGAACACGTTATTTACATAGTCTAATGAAGCTTTATTGCACTTTTTGAATTTGTTTTATTAACATACCAAGGACTACGATTCCACCAAGGCGCCGTGGGATAGAGTCTGACTGTAAATGCGATTGATAGTAGGTTCGATTTATGACATTTTTAAAGTGTTATTCATACACTTAGGCAATTAAAAATCATTTTTAGAAAATGTAAAATATATATCAGTTGTAGTAAGCGTATAAAAATTTCGACGTGGCCGGATTTAGAACGCATGGCTTAGCGGTCAGAGCACTTTTCAAGACGGAAAGACGGTCTCCAAGAGGCGCGGGTTCAAATCACCTGCTGCGTTCAAATTTTAATAGGTTTTCTAAAAATGTTTTTAGGTTCGATTCCCACTCGGAGAAACAATTATATTTCGAAGTGCGGCATTGAGTTCCACCACTCAACATACAATGTCTCGAATTCGGCCGGAAAGCGGAGAGTGGAGTATCTTTACACCAGGTTCTTTCTGCCTACCCTACGAAAAGTATGCTATAAAAAGTTTGCAGCTATGTTAACATATCAACCGGGCAATATGTAATAATATAATAAAACGTTCTGGATTATAATTCATAAAATAAATAGTAGAATAAAGTAGCTTGCGTTTTCATGAACTCGAGTTAGTGTATTGATATAAGTCGATACAATTACACAAGACCAGCTTGGTTTTTTGTTTAGTACAATACATATTCTGGGCAAAATGAAGCGCGAAGATAGGAACCAATAAGCTGCCCATATGCGGTAAATAGAGAAGATAGCAAAGTATTATTTGTTGAACAAAGAAAACTTGTTAGAATTTTAATCAAATTTAGTTTTCTTGAAGCGATGTACATTATTATTATATTTATAAAATTTATCACAAGATTTATTATATGTTTTATATAAACTCGTTGTATATTAAATAACTACAACATCATTTTTAACACACGTTAGTTATAAGCTTAATCTATATTAATATATAGATATGATACGTGAAGCCAAAACTTTGTACCATTTTTACGAAATTGACGTGGACGCAGGAGAAAGAAGTGGGCGCAGTTATATTTTAAATAGAGAAGGAGTGCAAAATGCTTATATTATTTTAAAATAATGCCTAAAAAATAATGAAATTAAAAACATAAACGTAACAGCCGTTACCATATGTTT
This sequence comes from Podotricha telesiphe, assembly GCA_038994665.1. Taxonomy (NCBI): domain Eukaryota; kingdom Metazoa; phylum Arthropoda; class Insecta; order Lepidoptera; family Nymphalidae; genus Podotricha; species Podotricha telesiphe. The sequence goes on along the minus strand of JAOYRR010000287.1, from coordinate 72,103 downwards.
GAAATACACGTTTAGTTAAAGTTTCGTTGCTAAGGCAACGCGTTGTTTACGCGTCACGGGACTTGTAGTTGTCATAAAAAGGTGATATAGCTAAATATTGTGTTATTTATTAACCGATGTGTTATGATAGAATATGACGTTTGTCTCAACTTCGTTACATATGCCATATCAATCGAATTACAAAATATTTCAAAAAATAAACTAAATGAAAATTATCAGCATTTGTAATTTGTTATGTGGAACAGGGTTCTCAGCGCACTCGTTGCGAAATTTCCATCATACGAAGTTCCCGAGAATTTATGCAAGTGGGTCGCCAACTTTCTCACTGAGCGTAGCATCAAGGTTTGTGTGTTCTAACTTCAGGACCGTGAACGCAATCGTCCTCCAAGGCTGTTCTTCTGCATATTAATGACATGTTGGAGGATCCTAGCATTAATTCCTATGCAGACGATGCACTGTTGATGCCATATACACCAGCCGTGCAGGCCTTTCTCAGGGAAACTTTGACGAGTGCCGCAAAAAACTTGTGTCTTCTGTTGATGTATCATTTTCAGCCGCACATAACAGTCTGAAATACTATCCTCAATATCTGGATACGTGGCACTCTAATACCGTGCGATTTTGTAGAAACTTCCTTCCATATGTAATACAGTGTTTGCAGTATTTCCAGGTCGATAAGACAAGGGTACTTTTAAAAGACGCATGTATTTCCATCTTACAACAACCCTATAGCTCTTCCGGTGTTGCGCGGGGTTCAGGGCAACGATATTTGCTTACCATCCTTCTCGTTTGCCTTGTCTACATTATAAAAAAAACCAGCCACAAGTGCAAATTTTCAAAGAAATCTTACGAAAGAAACAAGTTCAAAATTTATCAGTATTTATATCAATAATATTTAAAAAAAGTGATTATTGCACATCCTGACATAGCAGAAATGCAACGTATTGCAATTACGCGCATGCTGACCATTTGTTAGAACTGTCTAACCAATCTGGATTCAGAAGATATAAATTTCCCAGCTATGATATTAGAAGTAATTTATAGCCTAGTTTCAGACGCTTAATCGGGTAATAGATATATTAAATGAATTATTAAATCTCAATTTTATTATACTGGCTTATTATAATGTTAATTTACGATAACTTTAATTAATTGCAACAGCCAATATGTAAACTTATCTACTGATGTAAATTAGAATTTAAATTAAATTTTTAAATGTATTTTGTAGACTTTTTAAAAACCTACATGAAAATTACGTAGCCTAATATTTGTGATCCGCAAATCGAATGTCATTCTGAACACATAACAACCCAAGAGAATTGTTTCATAGATAGAACTCGTATTGCCTATGAGCCTTAAAATCAAATCAATAGGAGTATTAAATTAGATTTTAGAAAGTAGAAAATGAACGTAGAACGTGGTACGTGGTTATAATCCACGTAATATATAATAAAATTTCCCTACATATAAAATTTTATTAATTACAATTTATAAAATTAAGTAAATGAATAGTCAGGATTCAGTTTCAGATTAATAATAAGTTACAAACATAGTTTTTTTATTTAGTGATAAAATAAACATAGATAAGACAAAAAATATTAATAAATGTTAATGTAATTGTACAAGTCAGTATAGAATTAACTCGCTTAGTTAATTTAAACATTAATTAAACAAAATAAAAAAAGAATACAAACCAGGTGTCTGAAGTGTTTATATATTCAAATAAAAAAAAGAAAGGTATCATAGATTTTATGACCAATAATTAATCAGATAAGGATAACAAATGAATATACATCTGCTTAATTTGAAATACAAATTCAGCATCATATTTGCATAAGTGCACATTTATCTTTTCTGTCACAACCACTTTTAACGCTACCGGATGTAGTCAAGCGGTTTGAAAGCACTAAATCACGACTTTCAGTTGGGATCCTGCAAATCTATAGAGATATAACTGACGTCAGCGACATAACGATAGAGCTAAATATGCACCTCTCTAGCCTATTGTTGGCACACTTGCCTTTTGAGCACCCTTCACATTAACAGCTACGTTAGTATATGAATATTTTTGTAACGTTTAAGTATTTATTTGCTACTACAACTAGCTGCACCCCACTGGCTTTCTTCGTAGAATATAGCTTATTAAACATAAAGGTTGTAAAAAATAGGCTTTAAAGTAATGTGCCTACTTAATATAAACATTAGGTATGTTAGTTTAAGACCTCTTTGTTAACACATTCATGGTTAGACTTTCGGACGCTAGAACCACCAGACTGATCACAGAGCTCAGTAGATAACCAAGGCTTCATAGAACTGCATCAACCCCTTCAAATTTTTCACATACTAGAAAACACTTATTTAATCAAAATAATAAGAAAGCTTAAAAATAAAATTTCTAATAAGGTTAAAAGTTAAATGTTAACTTCTATTTCGAGAAAATATACCTAATATTTCAGCGCAGACTTTCCACAAACGTTTAATGAAAATTCATGTTTCTAACATCATAAATGACGGACTTCCATACAAATTTCCGACCTCTATTTTGCCCCTTTAGGGGTAGAATTTTCACAATTGCTGAAATATGTATTTACTCATTTTAAATCAGTAGTTCACAATCAAAGTGTCATGTTCCTGACATAACTGAATTTCTAAAAGCCCTTCATTAGTGAGTGTCTACTCCACAAATTAACCCTATTGACTAAAGGTTTAACTACAATAGTTTCGCTTGAACGCTCGGCGATGATGAACCAGTCAATCAGTGAACCATCGTGGTTCATTCTATAAGCGTAAAAAGATAAATAAAAGATATATAAGAAGACGAAAGATATACAATAATAATTCCTTTCATAATTTTTTTAATCTCTATTACAAGGTGTGAGTTCAATTTAAATAGAAAGTTAATTATGACTAAAAGAAGAAAACTAATAATAACCAATAGGAATAACAGTCAAAAAGCGTCAAATTTTGCAAACTAACCCAGTGGTGAGTCATTTCAGTTCAAATTTCTGCCCAGTGCAGTGTTGGTGCTTATGAACCGGAAAAGAGGTAGTTGTAGCTGGTGTAGAGCTTATACGAATGGCAGAGTGGCATATGAAAGACATAGAGAGAACTGTCTTAAACCAAGATAAATGTATACAATACAGAAGTAAGGTTAAGGTAAGGTTATTGTTTGACCTAATTGACCATGAATTTCATAATGAAATTTTACTGAATTAATCTAGACACAATTTAGACCAATCTCTGTATGCATATTTACCAATATTCATGTTCGTAGCTCTACTAGTCTACGAGGAAATAGCGTTTAAAGTTTAATTGATTTGACCAATTTAAATGTAAAATTACATGCCTTGGGTTCCGGGTAAGGGGATTTTTTAGATTAAGATTATTCGATTAGATTAGTTATAAACCCTTCGAATGATACTGTTAGGTTACGTTGAAAATAAAAACAAGTAAATAAATATATTTTATAATTAATTTAGTTTACCAACTTGAGTTTCAAGCTGTTTAGAAGAAATAAAAACTAAATATAAAATAGAAGAATTTGTGTAATAAGCACGTTTAAGCACTTAGATGAAATGGCATAACAAACATCTGCGTTAGAATGCAGCTCAATTCGTGCGCGATGATTGTATTATTTGTTAGATATAAACAAATTCGCATTCTATATATTTTTCTATTTCTATTCAGCTTCACTCTTTTCCCGTATAGCAAAGTAGTCAGAGAGAACCTAGTGTCAAAAAACTACGTTTTCTAATTTCATCTCGAAATCGAGACACTACACGTTGAGAGCGAAATTAAATGCCCGCGCTTTGTCATAAGTGGGATAATGAAATTAGTCGCAGATACCTGATGTAATAAGGACTAATTTAGGCTATTTTGATTTTAGAATTCCATGTGGATGAAGTCATGGGCACAGCTAGTTAATAAATATAATCTTTGACTAGAGTATAAATTGAACCCATAACCAATCGGGTTTATAGTCAGGCGTTGCGCCTCGTTGGCGTTTTCCTGTTTCTAAGTTTATTATAATGGAGTTATTAACTTAATGTTATATCAATGGCTTTTATGACTTGAATAGATTGCTAGTGCTAAATGCCAATACAACATCGAATTGGACATTGGTGATGGTACACGGAAGAATGTTTATATCTATACATATAATAAAAATGTAACAAAACAATGATTTTTAATTTTCTTTACTGTTTGTCTGTTTTGTGCACGCCAATCGAAACGGCTTAACTGATTTAAATGCAATTTTGACTATTGTATTTTGCTAAACTTCCTTTAAAATTTGTGTGTATTTCATTTCAATAGGTTTATAAATAAAAAAGTTACAACCATTTAAATTTTAAATTTATCTAAAGTTTGTGATTTAAGTGAGAACGCGGGCGGGCGAAAAAACTACATAGTATAGTCGTGTAGTTTACGAAGGCGAAGCTGCGAGCGGGTCGCTAGTATAGTTTTAATATAGTATTAAACATATATATAAAAGTAAAATATACTTTATTATAAGAATAATACATTTTAAATCAAAATACCGTTAATGTATGCATGAGTTAGGTTTTAATATATTTTTACATGTTTACATCTTTACGGGATATCAAATAGTAATTTAGTTATCCGGATTATTGGAAAATAATTAAATCTGTGTTCCAGAATTTCCTTTAAGTCAGTTACTTAGACATTAGTAAAATACTTGGGTTGAGATTTACAGTAGACTGAATGTAGAATTTTTTGATATTAATATTTTAATTCTATAATATGACTAGCGACCTTAAACTACATGACTAAACTATTTAGTTTTTTACTTAAATCACAAACTTTGCTTAAATTAATAATTAAAATGGTAGTTAATTTTGTGTTTATGAACCGATTGATATGAAATAAATGATAAATGTTAAGAGAAGTCTAGCAAAATATAATAGTCAAAACTGCATTTAAATCGGCTTAGCCGTTTCTGAGATAAGCGTGCACAAATAAACAGACAAAAAGAAAAGAAAATTAAAAATTATTGTTTTTGGTTCTATTATATTGATAAATGCCCCTAATATTTTTTTTCCCATATATCTTTCATGTACAAACAGCGATCAGTTCAATTTTAATTATATATATATAGATAAGTAATATACGATAACTTTACGGAAAGGATTAAATGCAATGTATGACCGCTAACATTCTATAAAGATTTAATGTGTACTGTTTTTAATATAAATACTTTAACTTCTTTTTCTACAACTAGCATATTGTACAGAGAACTTAGTTATCTTTTGTCAGTTTTATATTAAGTTTTCATTCATTTTTGGCTAGTGGTCCATGGCAAAGTAGAAAGCCCAAGACCACGCGGAAGGCTCCCAATGCGGTGGACAGACTAAGTAAAGTCTAGATTGACTTCGAGCAAGGAAAGATGGCGAGACACCGTACGGCGAGCAATACCTACCCCTCCGAATTAAAACACCACGTATACCACGACCACTCTGTCAAGAGTGATATGAGAACGAACGGAGAGCGGAGTGTCTTGTCATTAGGTTCTCTTTGACTACCCTGCAATGCGGGAAAAAGCGTGAAGCTAAAATTATTGTTCTTTTGCTTTTAAATCTCAGTGTAACTTTCATAGAACTAGCTTATTAAATATTAAGATATCATCTAAATTTCCTAATTTCTTTGTGCTATTACTAAGTAAATCACAAAGATAAGTCAATTTGCATATTTTACATCCAATGCATTAGCTGGCAATTTGGAAAAGTGTTCTGGAAATTTGCCATCGAAAAAAAGATACGGTAAAAGTAACGTCCGTGCTAGCACTATTAAAAAGTAATTTTCGCTGCCCGGAATCGTTCGAAATCGGGATAGAGCCGAAACTTAATATGTTAGGCGGATGTAGGGATTCATCTGCAATATCGATTTCACATGCATATCTGTTTTCGTATCTCATATATCTACAGGGTAATACTCGTAGACGAATATCCGCTTATAACTCATTCCTTTATGAATTCAGTCCCTTTACACGTTGCCTACACGCATTTTTGTACAGTGCTCTACAAAGTCAGAGAGAAACAAGTGACAAGTTATTCTCTTCATACGCCTATATTAGGTCTTGTATAGCGTAAGGCAAAAGTGCATAAATTTTTAACTCATAAGGTATTAAAAATCAACACAAACAAAATTAGCTAGCGGAAACTTTTTAGATAGATATATTAAAAAATATTTCTCAATGTTATCTGAACATGACATACACAATAAATATTTAAATCCAATAGCCAATATTTTACTATATCATTTATTTTAAATAGTTTGAAGTAAGTATCATCGATCTGATTTTTTAAAACTCATAAAATGTTATATTGTAATCGATAAATTCAATTAAAAATTAATATAAATTGTTCACTTTAAAAGCACATTCATTCATTTGTGTTATAGTAACAATATTCAATAAGTGCCCTATACTAACGTGCGAAGTATATTGAAATATCTGAGAACTGAATAAATTAATATATATGTTCATAGATTCAAATAACCTTAATAAACAGATAAACATTTGTATTTTATTTATTTAGATACTTTGATAAAAAATCGATTACACAAGACTTCTATTAAACTCTTTTTAGTCCTTTTTATCGTTGTTTATTTGTAGATGTATTAATAAATGTCGCTTTTCTTCTTCTGCCTACAATAAAATATACAGTTACCAGCTTCACGGTTCCATAGCTTCACGCTTTTCCCGCTTTTTAGCAGGGTAGACAGAGACAACCTAGTGTAAAGACACTCTGTTCTCCACTTTCCGCACGAACCCGAAACTTTTATGTGTTGAGTGGCGGAACTCATCACCGCCATTTGTCTTGTCACCAGTGCAGAAATTTTAAAAAAATATATTATTATTCCTTCGAGTGGGAATCGAACTCACAACCATCACGTATACAGGCAGACGCTGAGACACTGCGCCACAATGGCCTCAATGGTAGCAAATATATAAATAAACACACTTTATAGGAAGAGAAAAAAGAGAGAAGATTCTGTCATTTAAATTAATGTTCGTATATTACTCTGTACGTAGTGACGTTGACGGCATCGGCTTGTAGCCACAGCACGGCACAGATGGGCAGCAGCAGCGCAATTGTCACGCGCCGCGGCGCTCTCATCTCCGGCAACCATTCGCGCGATTACGCGCTCGCCTGCGAACAAAACAATGTTAATATTAAATAAATACTCTGTATTTTAAAATATAAATATAATCTTGCATTACTGAATCACTAACAGACAACGCACAGATAAAACTGCTGGGCAGAAAAGCGTAAATATGGCGTAAATATTTCTTAAAATGCTTACGGGATTGGGTAAAAATGAGAATTTTTCTTTTATAATCGATGCTAACGAAGTTGCGAGCTTACAACTAGTCATAAAGTGTGTTTATTTAGATATGTGTTACTGTTTAAGGCCATCATGACGGAATGGGACAGCGTCTGACTATTATCGCGATGGTTGTGAGTTCAATCTCCATTCAGGTGAATGATTATATTCAAATTATTTACATTTCTATTAGTTAGTTTCATTATTATTGCTAAGGCGGAAACGGAGACTTGAAAAACGGAATATCATTACTCTAAGTTTAGTCTCATATGCTTATGGTGATGGTGATTTGACAAGAATAGGATTGGATAAGATATTTCTTTTATTTGACGCATGCTTGAAATTATGATAATAAATTAACAAAAAACTGCATATTGGTATTCAATTTTAAGCTACTTTTTTATATTTTAATTATTGCAATCAGGAATAGATTTTTATTAATCACACAGGGACAGTTAAATATTAAATTCAATGCGCAAAACGCATAGCTATATTAATTATTATTGTGAACATTCCTCGATTATGATATGCAACCGCAACTTGCAGTCTGAATACAATTCAACACGGTACTGTGGTAGCGGCATTTTTCTTACTCGTCACATACTATATTTTACTGATTAGACACATAAAATCTAGTATAATATCAAATTAGAAATATATAACAAATTACAAGACATTGCCTGCTGAATTGGTGGCGGTAAGCTGCGTTAAGCAACGCATGGCTTAGCGGTCAGACCGCTTGAGCGGTTTTCAAGAGGCGCGGGTTCAAATCCCGCTGCGTTCAAGTTTTTTTACGTTTTCTAAATATATGTTTTTAAATTTCTTAAGTGTGAGAATAACACTTTAAAAACTCTTAAAAATATTATAAATATTCTTCGAGATTTGTACGGACAAAAAACCTCACAGTGAGATGTTAATTACAGTACAGTGAGTCACAGTAGCGCTTTTCAAATTTTGGATATTAATATTTAAAAAAGCATATACTCTTTTTTTATTTAAAGCCACGAGAAAGCTGTGAAGCTACATTAACTATTCAAGAGCTATTAAATGTGAAGCGTGAAAACACCCGTGTCCGATGAGCGTAGACAAAAAGGTATATAAAAGAAACTTTCGCTTTTCATACAGTGTACACCAAGGCTGCAATGCCGGTACATCTTTATATAAGAAGTTTGGCCTTCATTTTCAGATTACTTGCTGTAGTGGTTATTACATACGGTGAAGTTTATTTATCAAATTATTGTCTAATTCAATTATATTAAATACAAAATAAAATATATTAAATACAAAATAAAATATATATTTTTTATTTAATTATAATATAAACGCGATATAAAGGTTTTAATTGTCACGAAAATAATTATTTATGTGATATGATATGCCCTGTCCAAAGGGACAGGGCATATTAAATAATTTCTTTGTCGTTTTTTGTAATGTACATATTTCTATTTCAAATTTAGTCATTAAAGTTAAATATTTATATATGTGGGTGTAAATATCAAAAAGAATTTGTAAAACGGCCTACACATTTTATTTTTATAAAAGAATATTATGGGAACACATTGCCCTATTGTTCAAGTGGCGACCCAGCCAAAGGTTCAAAATCAAACACGTACAAAAGTATAAAATATCAGTATAAAATGCAATAATAAAAAAAAGAAAGTAAAAATGCGATACAATTACTACCCGTAAAGGAAAATTGACAATCTGAAAATTTTATATGCTTATTGAAATCACATAATTTGGAGGTGACATTGATATTGTTTATATATTGTTATTTAATGATATAACGTAGATGAAACGGTAAAGAAAACATGGAAATCTAAGCTGCTATTTTCGGACAGTAATTATTGCAATCGTTGGTTTCAAATATGAAGTATTATTACATAATAACATGTAATTTATTTCAGCCTATTGGTCTATATTATAATTTCAAATAGTACAAATTCGTTGAACATATTTTAGTAATTTGAAATTAATATTTTATGGAATAAAAGTATGTCTAATGTCGCATAATAGTATAGAAGAAATAATTTGTTCTTCTGTGATTAGATGATAGAAAATAATATTAAAAAATGATTATTATTGCTATAATTTTTGTAACACTTAAAATTATTCGATTCATTAGATAAAAACTGACAGACTATTATTAGTATTGTTATTCGTGCTATAAATTTAATCTATATATTAATATATTCAATGTGATTTCTGAGAAACAGACACGTTTTATGAATCTGGAGAGGTAGCTGGAAGTTACCAACGGTACCTTAACGTTATTATCATTCGTGATTTAATAATATGATAGTTTTAACAATAATTAAACGATATCACAATAGAGTAAAGGTACTTTAGTTAGCCTAAACGGTACCTACAAAATTATCTATTGTATTGTGGAGACTCAAGAAGTAGTTGATTATTACCAACGGTACCTAAATATTGAACAGTTACAAGACATTTAGTAAATTACGAGTAGTCATTAACAATAATATGTTTGTGATGGATGACTGAGGAATTAGAGCGGAAAATTGATTTGTCACACAGCTTCACGTTTTCCCCGCAGAGCAGGGATATCAGAGAGATCCTAGTATCAAGACACTCCGCTGATTTGTATTTACATAAATTAGTAAGGAATATCAATCGAATTAAAAATCTTACAACTTCTATTGACACGAGATATTTTTATAATATTTCTGGAACTCAAATAAATAGGAATTGACGCTGTTATTGTATATATAGTAGAAGACTTGAGAACAAGGTCGTAAATATGACAGGTGACCATTTCAAATCGTCAAACATGACCAAGGGCAGAAATTTAATTGTTTTTAGTGTAATTTGTCATCAAAGCAAACAAAGTTTCGGAGCTCGAAAGGAATAAATGACAAATTAAGTAAACGGGAAATGTGAATTTCCTATTCATTAAAGAAATATTTGACATTGAAATGGAAGTTGAGACGAATTTATTGGATACAAGGATTTATTTTTGGGCAAGCAAACTATTAAATAACTAAACACTTTGAACAACTTCAAAATTGCTCATGCGTAATATTTAGTGGAAGTATGGATTTGAGGTCGCTCTTCATCTGATAGAACATGGATTAACAAAATTATTATTACTAAGACTGATTTAACTGCAAATCAATCTAGAGATAAATAAAAAAAACATGACAACATTTTTAATCTCAAATCGTCTGACACAATGGAATAATATGCTTTATATATAGACAACGCGTGTTATATAATTAATGAAGTGACTTAGGAGCATTTTAAATATAGTGATAATCGTACAAATCGTTCTAATATTTATGGCACATGGTACTTTAGTTCTACAGTTAGCTCTAAATTAGTTGGTATAATTCTTCAAGTTTGTTTTTAAAAAACATGTAGTCGCAGTGTGGTGACACGACTAAAATGTGAATTGGACGTTGCTCCAGTTAAGACATGTATTGTTTTGGACAGCAAAGCCACTGAAGCCAGATCTTGAGTTTTCCAACGTGGAATACCCTTAAAATGAGAAAAAAAAGAATAGCCAGGCGTCGTCGGCGGACGTATTTCACAGAGAGCACCGATATTAACATTGTAACGTCCAACTTCAAAGGATGGCTGCTTTGCGAGGGTAAGATAAGCTTTATTCTCAAAGAGGGTGCACACATTCTATGCTGCGAAAATAATCTTCTAGTATTTTTCGGTGTTTTTGCGTTGTTTCCGACCGCAGTTTTAATGACGCAGAGATAGTTGTGCTTGTGGCAGTACTATTACTAGTACTTCCACAGGCCACCGGTATGGAATCATGTAAACATGGGATAAAGCCTCGTCGTCAGCACGACCAGACCTCTCTACCTCTGTTGATCGCCACAGTGCTATTGTTGATCGAAGTCTACTGTCCAAACCAAGCCACTTCCGCATCTAATTTTGATGACATCACATGCGCGAATACAGGTACATTGTCATCCCATCCTCTGGTTCCGATGGAACAGAGATTGTTATTGTTGGATCGTTATTGTTGGAGAGGTAGATATATTTCTAAGCGTCAGTAATACACAAATCTATTTCTGGATACAGTGCTTAGACTTGTGACAAGGTGGCGACATGCGCCCGCTATAGGAGATGACTGAGAGGGAAAAGGGTAATGAAGGATACTGCTGTCATAGAAGGTAAGAATGCGGTGCGATCAGTAGTTGGAGCAATCCAGGGTCGCATACCTATAGTTAATGTAGAAATTGGAGATTGAATATTAAGATCTTATTAAGATTTAGGTTCCCAGGCTTAAACCAGTGCTTAGGTTACGTCCCTGCTAACTAAACAGTATTACAAACAAACAAAATGCGTCAAAAAAATAGTATATATATATTTTTTAAATTAAACTTTAATTAAAACCTAAAAGACTAATTACAGTACAAATTGTACATCAGCACTTCCATTAAAGACATAATCAAAGTTTGAAAAGCTTAAAAGAAGGCATTAAGCTCTTAAATAAATTTCCATAATGTAAAAATAGAGTGAAACCATTTTCACAAAACCATTTTCAAAAAAACATTTTCACACCATATTTTGCTGGAAAAATCGCTGTGTAGGCACTAGGCGTGTTATGAAATTTGCAAGTGATATTGCAATATCAGTTCCACTAGAACTCGTAATAACGGTGTGTGCCTACTTTTCCGGGTCGCTACTCAGCCGCGACACTCGAGTGCCAGAATTTTCAACATAAAATACTATTAGTTATAGTTAAACATATATAAAAATAATAATTCTTATTACTTCGCTTATTAAGCTTGACCTTTTTTTCCCATATAGCAGGGAATGCAGAGAGAACCTAGTGTCAAGAAACTCTGTACTCCACATTCCGCCCGAATCCGAGACATTGTGTGTCGTGTGGCGGAACTCAACACAACGCTTTGTCTTGTCACTAAATTTTAATTATACGATGCTAATTAAAGATTTCAATGAATACCAAATTAAGGAAATCGTTTAATTTATATACCGACGTAGTCAAAGATGAAACTGAAAGAAAGACGCTTAAAATTGTTTCTTTATATTTTGGTCATCTTGATGAGAGCATCGGGTTAATGCTATATATTATATAATGCTATATATTATAATATTGTATGGTTATAGGAAATGGCCACGTGTGCAAATTTTTAAGCAAATCAGACATCATGAAAAGCGACCTTAAAAATTTTAAAAAGCCCGTCGTCTCATTCACATAAACTCTTTTAGTCGAGAGTTTTTCAATTATTTTATCTTTTTTTTTTCAATTACATTTAACCCTTGTGGGTTGTAAAATAAATTATAATTTTGCTTTTTATTTCTCACTTTTAAAGAGAATAAGTACATATATTTAACATAATCGCTATATTGTATTAATATACATATAAGGCGCAATCAAATCGGACTAGCAGTTTGGTTTTGCACAAACAAATGTTCACTGCAGCGACCCCTAGGAAGTTATCACTAAAATCATGTGCCAATTAAACCTAAACTTATCACTGAAAACCTCATCAAAATCAGACCAGTAGTTTTGAACATGGCAACATTGGTTTGCACAAACAAAAAAACAGCCTCCCACCTCAAACGCATAGTCTCCGTCTCCGTCTCCGATTTTCTAATTTTTTATACAATAAAATAGTTGACCATATCATGAAATGGTCACAATTCGTGTAATAAATAACTGAATTTGACCATATCGTGTAAGTAAATATATTTTTTGACCACCTGTCAAAAACCAGTCTCTGAATATCCGTTGACGGCTGCCGCGTGGGCTGCGCAGCTACTACAAATTGTTATAAATCGCTTCGAATGAAGCTGCTCATAATATTATGATTGAACTTCAAGTACGAGTAAGTTCCTTTAATCATTTAAAAAAAAAACCTACATTGTGTAAGAGGCCATAAGCACTATGTTATATAAAACACATTTTGTTTTGTATAAAAACCAGGATTAACCAACATATAGGAAAACGAACAGCACAAAATATTACAGGTGAAATTTAACTAATACCAAGCCTAGAATCCCGATCCCTATAATTTTATTATTTAAGAATTTCCTAACAAATGAAAGAAAACCTAGTAAATTTGTGTATATATTTATCATAAAATCAAAATTATTAGGGTACATTAGATATCTTATCTATATATGTAATATTAAGTCAACGCTCTTTATTTATCTTAATACAGATACTGAACATGGAATGGCAATGGATTATACGACAAAAGACAAGAAGAGAGAGAAGAAGAGAAGTATATGTATACTTCTTATCTTGCATGGCAGTTTTTAAAAGCTAGGAATTGGGTCACATTTTTTTAATCAGCGAATAAGAAAAGCACAAATGAAGGAAGCGCCAATACCCCTTATTGGCGCTTCCTTTGACTGTATTTAATTTCATTAGAAATTAGGCTAGGCCATCGTGACGTAGTGTAACAGCGTCCGACTGCCTACGCGATTGTTTGTGGGTTCGATTCCTATTCGAAAGAATGATTATCGATTCTCACTCAACACCTAATGTCTCGTTTCCGGTGGAAAGTGGAGAACGCAGTGTCTTGATACTAGGTTCTCTATGACTACTCTGCTATTTGGAAAAAAGTGTGAAGTTGCTAAAAAAAATTATACAGACTAAAAAACCTTTGTAGCTGAAATTTGGGTATCAAATAAAATTTAATCCAACGGAAGCCTCAGATAAAATATAATATTACAAATTCTTTCAGCTTAGATTTTGTTTTGGACAGCCGAATGCGCGATTCGCTTTGATACAACACATACCTATTCATTTAGATTGTAATTTTATAGCCCAATATTAATTGTGTCGCAGTTGGGAAATTACTGATTATACCAGAGGGTATGACTTTGCCACGCAATATATATAAATAGCCATAATGTAGAAAACGGAGTACCTTATCACTACCTAATATTTTCTTTAATTGCACGTTGCGGGAAATGTGTCAAATTGAGAAGAAAATATACCTATGTTGCATTTGTAAATAATAAATACTTGCATCGAAATACTGGAACCGTGGTAATTGAACACTTAAAAGCTTTCAATGAAGCCAAACTACGAGTACCCCTTTAGGATACAACAATAAATACTAGAGTTCGCAGTTGCGATGTATTTTTAATCACTATTTCATTTGATAAATTTTTACGAGGACACTCAGAAACGCTCCGTTAGAATGAATCAAAATAATATTTTGCAATTCAATAAATTCATGATTTCTTTCTTTGATATACAAACACTTTTTGTTAGTATGATAATAAATGTTTTAACAGTGTTATACAACATTGTAGAAATTTATCTTTAATACTATATATTCGAAATTTTCAAAAAATGCTATGCGAAATATAATTAAAGGTTAGTTAGTTTTTACAATATTGGCTAACCTTTTAATATATTTTTTTTGTAAAAAAAAGTAGCTTTATTTTGTTAACATTTTTTAAAGTGTTATTCCCACACTTAGGAAATTGAAAAAGACATATTTAGAAAACGTATAAAAATTTGAACGCAGCGGGATTTGAACCCGCGCCTCTTGAAACCCGTTCAAGCGCTCTGACCGCTAAGCCATGCGTCCCACCTCCAGCTACGTTGAAATTCTTATACGCTTATTACAACTTATATTTGTTGTTAGCATCTCTGTAGAGAGATTTTTACAAATTTCTGCTACCCAAAGATTATTCTACGAACAATCGTCTGGCAAGAGAGAATGCTATTTATTAAATATATATTTTGTTAACATTTTTTAAAGTGTTATTCCCACACTTAGGAAATTGAAAAAGAAATATTTAGAAAACGTATAAAAATTTGAACGTAGCTTTACCCTGTTTCCCGAATTGCAGTAGCTCCGTTCTTCATTTTTTACTTGTATTTAAGGTATTGTGTGTAGAGCGACGGAACTCAATACACATACGAAAATAAAAACGTTTAATCATATCCCCAAGTGGGAAATGAACCCAAAACCATCGCACCGTCTGAGTATAAAATCAGACGTTGTCCCACAGCTTCATGAGGCCTCATTCTATTCTTAATTCCTAAATAGAGCTTTCCAGTATGATTTCCAGACAATATGCAAAAGTGGATTTTGCTACATAAATTGAATATACTATATAATTAACTCAGATGTAATTTTATAATGGGTAGCAACATTTCATAGGTTAATGAATGGATATAATATAACATAACATTTGACACAAATGGTAAAACGGAAGTATAGGCAGTGTTCCAAATAAACGTTTTCCATTTAGATGGCCCACTTTGGAAAATAATAATAATTGAAATATATGCAAGCGTAAATGCTTTGTTGCAAATAATCAGCCTTCATTAGTTTAATCGATTTATTCTAATTTAACAATTAAACTAGATTAATTAAATAACTTATATATAAATAATAATTACTTATCTGTATGTTACTACTATTATATTATATTTAAATGTTACTAAATAGTATTTTTTATTGCTTTAATCTTTAAGAAACAATTTATCTTTCGCAATACACAAATTTCGCTTTGTACAATAATATATATCTTCTATCTATAATATTTGTAAATGCACTCATGTGTACATTTTCTTGGTAACACAACTTCCGCTTTGTATCTTTTGTAACAAGGGGGATGAGCAATATGTTTGGACTTACACGACTGAATAAAATCTAATATAACGATATTAAAAACTTGTTTAATGCGAGAGTTGGTGTTTCTTCGCAATTATTGACTATACTAAGCGCAGTATTAGGAAATTAGGAAGAGTTGCGGTCTTCACGTCAGATGCTGATATAATAAACCAACCTAGTGTCATTGCTCTCCACTCAACGTCTGGAACTCAACGTCGCGCTTGGTCTTAGTGACAGAGAGATAATAACGCCCGGCGTTAAAGTCAGACGCTGTTACACTGCGCCTAGATGGCCTCAAAAATACCATAATGGCTATTTTACTATCACCATTATGCTTAAAGGTATTTAACTTCAAGCATCATTTTCATGAAGCCTCCTCTGCTATAGTAGGCAAAAAATAAAACGGCATATCTTTTCATTTCTCACTTGTAAGTGGTACGGCATTCTTTATTTTGTACCAGTACACATTTTTTAATTCTAATTATAATATTAACACGTGAATTTTACTTACAACGGAACAATGGAACTCTAGTAATAAAAATTGTAGAAATGGATGAATATAAAATTTTGCATGGTTAAAGTATTGTTTTAAAAGTGTATTAAATTATATATTTAAATTTTACAAAAACTATCATGTGTTTGATATACTTTTGTATCGAGTGATATGGGTATACGTTGAATGTTGTCTATAGTAGTTTACAAATATGAATTAAAAAATATCAACAGTAAATTTTACTGAAAATAAAAAACATATAATTAACTACGCCATTATACGAAAACTGAAAATATTTCCAACAAATTTCTATTTTAGGGCCATCTATATATAAATTGTTCCTTTATATGGCGCATCTATTTAGAACAGAGCGTTATTTACATTTAAGAAACATGAACATCACAAAAACGGGCTCAGTACATCAAAAGAACCTCGCCTCGGGCTATTGAGACTTAATACCTATTCCGTCATTCTTTATATTCTTATATAACACATATAGCAGTACAGTGCGATAACATTATATAGAGCATTCTATAGATTGCACTCCTTTGTAAACGAGAAAGTCATTATTCGAAGAGGAATGTCTATTTTTTCCTGAACGTCAGTTCAGCGTCAGTTTGTGGCATCTCCAATGTATTCATATCTGTTATTTCACACTGACACTAGTCGATGCTTTCAATTCTGTTTTTAGAATAAATTCGAATGTAGATCATAGTTATATGTTTTTGTAGATTCCTCCATTCTCTAATTCTAAGCTAGAACTTAGATTTAATTTATTTTAACTTCTGGTCAAATAAAGTGAAGCGTTGACCGCTGTTTTAAAACAATATATTATATTTAACATATCGATATATTATACATATCGATATTTAATACACATAAGTAAATACTCGTGATATTAATTCGTGAAAAAATTATGGAAGTACATTCTTAGTATAATATCACTTATACACATGTCGTTATTTACTTACATGGCTTGATTTTATTTAAGGAAAACTCTTAGAATTAGAAAAGTATATAAATAATATCTTTTTTTTGCAGCTAATAAAAGCTAATCTCAGCATCTCATAGAGATAATTATTTTCGGCTGACGACGTAATTGACTCCGTTGTGATAAGGTATTTTTTTATTTTATTACAAGACACCATACCTTTAGTTTGAATATTATTTCTTTTTTGAAATAACATTTTTTTTCTATAATTTTCAGGCTTATAAGAGTAATCGCGAGGTAAGGTCTCTATGTACACCGTAAGGTACCTACTCGTAGTTATTGAAATAAGTTGCTAACCTAATACCAACAACTAAATCTATCACAGATACGTATAATTCACATATTTTAAAAGATACTATTCTAAACTGCATAATCGCACAGCAAGGTTGTCAGAGAGAACCTAGTGTCAAGACCCTCCGTTCTCCACTTTCGAAATCGAGAGACTGCTTGTAAAGTGGAAGAGCTCATTGTCACGTTTTGTCTTAGGTACCGGAGCGGCGAAATAGAAATATATTTTAAATACAAACATTCCCTCGAGTAGGAATCGAACCCACCACCAATTGCATTTACAGTCAGACGCTGTCCCACTGCGCCACCATGGCCTCTATCGATGCATTTAATAGACATTTTGGTTCCTAATATTCCAATCACGACGATTCACAATTATGATGCTATTGGCGACAATTCGCATATACCACGAGACGTTTAGGTTTATTGGGAATTACGTCACGGAAGTCCATTTCCTCAGTGCAACTGTAACATTTATTGGCTAGTAATTCACCTACAGTGAATATGGTTTAGAAACTACGAAAAACCAAACAATTGTCTATAAAGAATTGTATTTTTTAGAAACTTCTATGAGAATCATATTTCTCGTTAGAAATATATAAACACTTAATCTGGCCATAAATGCTGTTATAATTAATAATAAACAAAATAATACTTTTGGATTTAGAATCGATCATTTTTTATATCATTGTTCATTGCGTTATTTTATTTTCGCGCCAATATATTATAAAATATTTTGTGATATTAAAATGGAGTGGGATAAAGAGACCCGAATCGCTATAATTACATTACATAAAGTAGGTATGGGGCTAAATACAATTTTTAAAATCCTCCATACGCTTGATATTAGTCAAATGTTTGTGTACTGGGTCATTGGTAAGTACAATGCATAAGTATTCTGTTTATGACAAAAAAGTCTGGCTGTCCACATAGTTTTATAAGAGAAAGAATTCGAAGAAATCCGTCTTAAGGCAAAAGATTTTATCTCGGGAGATGAAAGTAGCACCTAGAACCATGTCGCATATTTAAAAAGAAGACTACAGACTTGCAGCCTTGGGTAATTTTTTAGCTGATAATTTCAAAAAGAACAGCGGTTCGCAAAGGATTTCTATTTAAAAAAAACTAAATGACCGCATTTATGCTAAAAGCTCTTAACAATCCCAATTAGTGAATAGAGTACTACTTGAGCATTATCCGACTTTAGTGACGGTTGGGTGGGGTGTTTGCTATTAAGGAGTGACTGAGCCATATTTTTGGGAAAAAGGTATCAAAAGAAGTTAAGCCCTATAACAACACCAAGTTCAATAATCAAGAAAGGTCCTTTCAGCAAGACTCGGCGCCTGGTCATAAAGCTCGATCTACCCAATATTAAACCCATAAAAAAATTAAATATTTATTGTAGAGTATTAATAAAGTAAGTCTCAACACCAGACATTACCTCTTTATATAGTAACCAGCGATCAGCTCGTAGATACGGCGTACACTCGACGACTATAATAGCTATTTCGTATTTTCACCGGCCTGCGTTCTCGCTTAAGTCACTAACTGTAACTGTAATTTTGTCGAATAATATAAATACGGGGCGCGGGACGGTGCCAACCAGTTTTTTTTTATTTTTTGTTATCTGTGATAACTTCTAAAGCATTAATTTAAATGAAATAACTAAAGGATAACCTAGATCTACATTAAATGGCTAAGGTAACTAATATACTAATTTAGATATAAGATAGAGTAACATTATAAAACTATTAAGTGATAAAAATGCCATGGTGGCTTGCGAGAGGTCGTGGGACGCGGTCGGAACCATCTGAGAGGCGGTGATGCTCGAGAAGGAAGCGGCGGAACGGGGAACGGGAGAGGCTAACGCCAACCTCGCCATTCGCTGCAAACAACCAGGTCGCCGAAGGGCGGCACAAGATCGCCGCCTTCCCCCTGATTCGGCCAGAGGGTGGTAAGTTTAAGGAAACTAATTGCCTAGTCACCTGGCCCGAGGCAACTCTTAGCAGGCCGTCGAGGCTGCCCACCACCCTTGACTCCGTGACGTGCAATGCTGGCTCCCGCTACCGGGTTTCACGGAAGACTGGAGTTCCCGTGGCCTCGGCTAGTGGCGGTCGAGAAGGAGCACCGTGTGGTCCTTCGTGTGGGTATACGGACGGCCTATCTGACAGTCCGGAGTCCCACATAACCACGTCCGACTCCCCAATCCGGCTGGTATCCGTAAAGGAAAAATTTTTTTTATTGAAATGAATATATGCTGCATTACATAATTTATCAAATTATATAAAAAACGGAGCGCGGGCGGTTTACTTAAGACTACATAAAATATGGTATTTTCTCTATCATAAAAAGACTAAATTATAATGTTTTGTATGTATAACCCTTTAGGAATACATTATCCCAATCTAAATAAAAATTGCACCAAAATCCGTTGTGTGGTGTAAAGAAAAAAGTCAGTAGCAGAGAGGCAGAGGTTTAAGGCGAGTTTGTTTTTGACTATGTAGATTGATGATGATGAAAAACTAATCAGCCTACTAAAATCATTTATAAATGTCGCGTAGGCTAGCAGTATACAAAATAGGCTTAGTCAAATTACGTCGTTTAATAAATTGTAAGTAAAGCTATTTGTTTTTACAATGTAATTATAGTAATAATAGCGGTAATTATTTATTATTAATGGTAAATTACACAAAAGTTCTTTTGATATACATTTATTGAATGGTATATCAATCTAAAAAGATTTAGCAATTTTTCCCAGCCTATATTATTTGAGTCAAATTACAAAATGTGATTACAGTGATTTTTTTTAATCTAATATTTTTTTATAATATATACATATACACTTAGTATAAAACATCATTGCCTCCGCTGTTTAACTACGAAACGGATTTTAATGTGGTTTTTATTAGCAGATAGAGTGATATATGAGGAAAATTTATATTATTTATATACTACTATATCTTATTAGAGTAAAACTGAGAATTCCAAAGATTTGTCGTAATAAACTTATTTTGTTCCCTTATATTGCTAACGCTGGATAAACCTTAAGAGATATATAGAACAAAATTATATATTATG
This sequence comes from Podotricha telesiphe, assembly GCA_038994665.1. Taxonomy (NCBI): domain Eukaryota; kingdom Metazoa; phylum Arthropoda; class Insecta; order Lepidoptera; family Nymphalidae; genus Podotricha; species Podotricha telesiphe. Next base: position 51,324 of record JAOYRR010000287.1, on the reverse strand, counting down.
GAATTGTGTATCTTATAAATGTTTACAAAATCATAGGTAAATCATAGGTAAGTATATCTCTTAAGGATGGCTTACAGTAAACATTTGTATAGTATCATTTTCATCACATTAAATATGTTAGATTCAGGCAGAGTGGCCGTCGTTTCGTGTGAAATCTATTTAATAACGATTCTAATTATATTTTATCAAGTGACACGTATTATTTTCATAATTCAACTAAATTATAAATTTAAGCACAGTTTCTGATTTAGGTGAGAACGCGAACGGGCGAAAACACGAAATAGCTATAAGTCGTGCAGTGTATGCAGGCAAAGTCGCAAGCGGGTCGCTAGTATATAATAAAATATGCTCCTATATAATATTGACAATTGCTACGACCGTAGAGGTTGGTGCTCGAAGTTCTACGCCTACGGGATAATATGTAGCTATTACATATGGTGGTGTACACTTTTCATTGAACAATATCTGTGCATAAATACACCAATTAATTGCAGCGAGACAGTGTTTACACACGGCTATAAATTCCGACGATGTCATTAAAATGGTTGAAAAGAAATTAGGGATGTTTGAAATTAAGAAATCATTGCGAAATTAAGAAATATTAGACGCTAGTTTATAAAAAAACTTATGTAATAAATGGATGTAGAGGCACCTTTTATTAAATACATAAAAGGTTGATGAGTCAATCCAAAATAAAGCGCTATGCATAAATTGTATACCATAAATTTAAAAGTTGCGCTACAGACAAGTTACTAGTACTATACATGCTACGAAGTCTTTGACAAGAAAAAATGAAAACTTTCCGAGCATGACAAATGTCCGCATAAATACAGTTTGCGACCGAAAACGAAAGGCTGACTGGATTTATATGACCTAGATACTGAAGGAATGCCGTTTGATGAAAAAAATATTTAACTTTATGCACTATTATGAACAAAACATTCAAAGTTTAGTTTTTGTACGTTATTCGCTACTTCTATTGTAAGTGTTCGCTTTTATTAGTTTTGGTTTAGATTTTGTATGATGGAGTAGATTTTTTAAATGGAATGGTGGATGATTCTTTATATCATATGATATGCTAGAATTCGACTATATAGTAAAATTTGGTTTTGAATGTTTTTATAATACCATTTACTATATATATTTTAAACTGGACACTTTTCTCCGTATACCCACTCACTCACAGTCACCCACCCTATTTTCCATTTTGCGTACGAAATCAGCGCCACGCCTTACCGGAGCGAAGAAATATAAATTCCTCCGAATGGGGATCGAACCCACATCACCAATTTTGTTTGCAGTCAGACCCCGTCGAACCTGTCATCTCTAATAATCGATTGTAGTAGGCCATCGTGGCGTAGTGGGCCCCACGACGGCTTCCTAGAATTTATTATTATTGAATAAATATTTAATTTGAATTAACACAAAAAAATATTTTTTAGCCCCCTCTAAATATTTTATTTAAGCATAGCTTTTGGCGAACCGCCCTGACTACCCCGCTAGGGACAAAGCATGAAGCTAAAAATATGATTTTCTATATGTTAGTATTTTTGCTAGTAAAAGAATAATCAAGAAATAACGCCAATTTAGCGCAGTTGGAAAACTGGCTGCAACGGATGGTTGAGGGTTCGATGACAACCCGCTAAGCATCATACTTTCACTAATATCTAGGATTGTAGAAAAGGCTAGTATTTACGCAGAACGTTGTACGCTTTGATGTAATATTGTTTCTTTGTGAGATCTGATATTTTTTTACAATTAAGTACTTACACATTTTGGTGTAACTTTATTTGAAATTGTTTTTAAAAATGTTTCTGGATCTCAAACAATTACCCGGTCTGATGAGTCCGAAGAAGAGTTCCGAAGTTCTCATTAAGCTAAAGAGAGGGTAAAGTACAGAACGAAATATTCTGCAAAATCTGACAAATGTATGAATACAAAATAAATTATGTAAAATAATCAATCTTCTACAAGAAGGGATGACTTAAATATAATACATTATGTAATGTGTATATAATAAGTATTTAATAAGCCGTTTCATCTGTATACTAAAGGGACAAAGCACATAAGTTCCATTAAATGTCTGCTTCGGTTCACCTCAATCTAAGTGCTTTCAAGCGCAGTGGTACGAAGTGCTTGCCACTAAAATAGAAGATGGGACTGTTCAGAACATAAGAGCAATTATTGATACTCGTATTGTGATTTATAAGTGTTTTCATCTTTTGCTATACACTTTTAGAGTTATTAAGTCTGTACAAATAGTATCGAATACGTCGATTAATTGTCATAGGTGATATGTGGATTTATTCATATATTTTACCATTAACTTATGTAATAACTAATTCGAAAGAGCGCTCCCACAGATGAATTACGCTAACTAGATCGCCAGTTTGTCGCTCCATAGTTCGTAAGCTCATTACTGAACGAGTGAAGTTGGCGCGAACGGAACTAATGTCGTTCGGTCTTGTTTACTCACAAAACAAAAATATATAAAGACATTAAAATGACACCGAACCAAACAAAAACCCTATTAATTTACATTATAATAATATTTTATGAATATTTATTTGTAGGTCTATTCAGTTTTTCTGCCCAAAAATTTTATTTAGTAAATTAATTTTAAAAAATATTTTTTTCATGTAACATCCGGAGCAACATCAAATAGAGCGAACGATTTAACTTTTTTTGAATCAATAAAAGAACAATAATTTGTGCAGTAAGCAGCTGAGAATTAACGAACCAAGAGAGTGATCTAATTGATTTGAGATTGGTGACCTAAACTAAATCTCAGTAGCGAAGTATTACGCCCTAGACTAATATGTATATGTTCTCAATTAGCAATTTATTAATAGCATTTTTCTTGACTAATTATAATTCAATTTTGACTATTGTATTACAGTAAACTTCCAATTACGTTTAGTGTTTATTTCATATCAATCGGTTCATAAACACAAAAGTTACAACGATTTAAATTATAAATTTTAGCAAGTTTGATTTAAGTGAGAACGCGGGTGGATGAAAAATCTAAATAGATTTTTTTTTTACATTTTTTTAAAGTGTTATTGCCACACTAAGGAAATTGAATTTTGAATATGATATTCATTCATGAAATATGTCTTTTTCAATATCTAAATAGTTTAGTCATGTAGTTTACGCAGGCGAAGGCGCGAGTGGATTGCTAGTATTTAATATTTATGATACTATTTTGTCAGTCATTAAAGCGCGGCGTTGAATTCAGTCAGTCATCGAGCAATTTCTTCAATTTTAGAGTAGAGAAAGTGGACAACAGAGTAATAATTACAGTGGAGAGAGAATGGGGAGATGAACTTGCAGTTGTAGTTTTACTTTTCAAATCTCCTTTATGTAAACACGTTAGTCACTCTTTTTTTATTTTTGTTATGAACTTTTTTTCCCAAAATAGGGCAGTCAAACTCAGTAAACTCATTATGCAGATATACACATATATATATATATATATATATATATATATATATATATATATATATATACATATATATATATTTTAATAATATTTAATTTAGTAAATAACAAAAATGCTTCTTTCATAAAAATTCTAACTAATTTACAAGTGGCCGCGTTTTGACTACACATTAAAAATATTTACAGCAGAATTAAAAAATACATTGCAGGGAGATAGCGGACGCATTAATTTTTGCAAACAATCATTACAATCTACTTTATGCTCTAGTTAACTTATTAGCGTTTTATTTTTAACTTTATACAAAGAAAATTATTAATAATAAATGTATAGGAGGTGTATGCAATAAATAAAAACCAATTATTTATGTGGGTTATGTAGTCTAATCGGATGTCGATATGTAGAATTTTGTTTTCTTTGTTTCAGAGGACAAAAGGGGCATATGTCGGTATTGGTACTGCTGCCCCTTATTTTATATATGAACAATATCAGCTATATTTCACATGTGTCTTATTTACAAGAAACACAAGTAAATGCTACTTGTGCATGGTGTATTTTCAAAAAAATATAAAGATATCTTAATCAAAAATTAAGTGTATTGAATTTATGATAATATTAGTTTAGAAAACATCTCCAAGATGTAGAAGTTGACATTTCCTTAACGTAGAAAATGTAAATATCTCAAAATTGTCAAAATAAATCAAGAAATCTTTTAATAACCAGTTTTAGGCCAGTTTGATGAGGACGATGACGACATGCGAAAGACAGAATGAACATGACTAAGCTGAAAAATCACAACACTGAATAAATTGAGGGCTATCTACAATTGTCTATAAAATATGCTTCAATAATTAGAGAATTAAAATGAAGATAATTGAAAAATGACAGTTTTAATATTGAAAAAATAATTTAAAATATATAAAAAATGGTCTTAGTTATTCCTTAAAGGCGTATTTTAATTTTATAAATGTCTTGTTACTTATAGTGATTTAAAAAAGGTATCCATTACAAAATAAAAAAGTTATAAAAGGACAATAAACTAGTATTAGTATATAAGTTATATTATTTTACTCTGTATTCTACTTTTTTGTTCAAACTTCCTATATCTTTTTAGCTTTCTATTTTTTAACTTAATTAAGCATTTCGTTCTTCTGAATGAATTCTGGTTTAATATATTATCTATATTATGTTAGTAAGTAGGTTAAGCTCAGGAGCTCCTTTCTTTTTTGATTTACATTTATATAGATTCTGAAATGATTTTTACATGCGGAGGGAAGTGTCAACTTTCATGAATAACAAATGACGTCCCATCATTTTTAAAATGTCACCCTTTCATGCCAACTAACTTCTGTAGAAGTTTGAAATAAAAAAAATAGAAGGTAATATTATGAAAATGTATGTTAATATTGAAACAAAATTTTAAAGTGTTATTTACATACTTAGGTTATTAAAACCTAAATAAGTTCTAATAAGCATAAAAGATTTTCAACGTAGCCGGATGTAGAATGAAAGGCTTAGTGGTCAGAGCGCTTGAGAGGTTTCCAAGTGCTAAACGGTTTCCAAAAAATATTTTCAGTTTCCTAAGCATATCTTCAAGCTACAACTAGAAACAACAATATAAACAAAATTGACCTATTTTCATACACATTTTATTCTCAATTTCTAACTAATACGTACAAGGAAGTAATTACGATAATGATTACTGCAAAAGTGAATAAATAAAATTAGTTAACAAAATATTTGCATCATTCGCTCATGTCACAGTCGTGAATTTCTTATAGTATCTAAGACGTGTCATAAAGCTCGAAACACCTGCTTTTAAAGCTTGTCAACAGTCGTAAACTCGTCATAAAACCAGTAAGGATTTAAGTAATGTCATTGACAATGTCTCTCTTTACCTTGTGTGAATTACTATTAAGCTTAATATATCACTTAACATGTCTGGTTAAAAGCTTTATTTTATATGTACCTATGTTTCTTACCAGGTAAGAAGTTTGATTTATTTAACGGAAGGTTCTGGGATCTTAAATATTTAATTCAAATACTACCAATGTAACAAGTAAAGGTGTCTGAACCAAAAGCCAATCTGCATAACTGTTAAGTTGTCTGTCCATATGAGTAGATATAATCCAAAAAAGATTTTTGTCTATCTGTTTTGATTTAAAAAGGGACGATCGAATTCTTTTTTATTATCTATTACAAATCATGTTTCCTAATAATATTTTTTTACATTACGCATTACAATAAAGTGATTATATTTTTTGTTTGTAAATTGGTATATTAATGAAAATAAAAAGAATTGTGTTGGGAATAATATTTTTTAAAGTATTTCTTACACACTCCGTTTCTAGTACAATAAGATTTATCCAATTTAGTGCAATATAGAATGAAGGGAAATAACGTATGGTAGACGGCCTGATTTTAAATGCCAACTCTATTTATAAACGTATAAATGTATTGAAAAATACTCGTATTATACGACCATTTAAAGCTGTATGTTTACAGTACGAAAAGTTCAGAAAAAACGGAGTTAGAAGAGCACGGAGAGTACAGATATTTCGAAGAAAACAGAGAAAACGGGTAGTTCGGAGAGAACGGAGAGCGTGGGTGAACGGAGTTAGGAGAAAGCGGGGACTACATAGGTTGATATAAAGAAAAGACTTACCTAAAAAAATTATCATTAACTGACGTGGAAACGGCTCGCTTTGTGTACTTTAGCTACTTTCATAGTATTTTGTTCTATGGCATTATACTTTGGGGCAATGCAGGCGCAATCAATTTAATTTTTGTGTTGTAGAACGAGCTATTCGCGCAATCTATAACCTAGCCCGAAAGAATCCTTAAGTGTAAAATTTTAAGGAAATAAATATATTGACAGTTGCGTCTCAATATATATTTGGTAATGTTATGTATGTAAAGAAAAAGATTAATGATTTTTCCAAAATCTGTGATGTACATAATATTAATACTAGAAATAGGCTTAAACTTAACGCGCCTGTAACTCGATTGCATCGAACCCGTAATTATTTTGTGGGACAATGTGTACGCTTTTACAATAGGATCCCAGAAAACGTCCGAAGATGCTGTATATCAAGCTATATGCTCTAAATTGCAAAGACGTTTGTGTGTTAAAAGTTATGACAAAAATAAAATTAAAGTAGTCACCTAATTTATGATTTCATAAATGATAACACGCCTTGAGAATGAAATGCTCGCTCCAGTCTATTTCAAAGGTATCATTGTCACTAATAAATCTGTAAATTATTTTGAAAAAAAAAAGAAGAAATAGAAGCCCCACTGAGGTTCTTGCGGCGATTCTTCTCAGGTCTGAGGCATAAATTTTAGTGAACCAGTGATAAATTGTTTGACGTTCAAAAAATTAAGCATGTAATTTCTTATTTTGAATAAGATTATTTGACTTTTGGCTTTGACTTTGCATGATGATACGCCTTGGTGCAATCCAAAGTCCGCTTAGCGTGCAGAAACTAAAATACAGAGTAATATATAATGGTAGGCTGATGGGCTTTCAAGCTTCAAAAATTATCAGTTTTAACTTAATATTATTCTTCATGGAAAAGAACTTAAATATCAAATACATAGATTGTTTCTTTTTCATTTACTTTAAAGTCCTTTCAACCGAGTTCAAATATAAAAATTCATAATTTTCAATAGATATGATAGATATTTCTGCAAAAGATGAATGGAAATTTTCATCTTTTGCAGATTATGTGTGGAATCTGATTATTAAATATAATATGCTTTTGTTTTTTATCCTTTACTGACTTTTTTACTTTAGCTACCCGCCATACCCAAAGAATTTTCATTTCCTTCATTTTTCATACCAGTGGTAAGTTTCCAAGTTATAGTTTTTGTCTTCTTGCTCAAAGCCCTGTATTTTCTTTCTAACGGAGCGTTTGCAACTTCTAGATATTTACATAATTGCATAAAATTTACATTGCATAAAATTCTGTGTAAGACTTTATATGTTATAGAAATATGTATGTTTCTATTTATATATTTTAAAGCAATGTTTGTGGTAGATGCTCTGTTATTAATTCTGTTTTATGTCGTTAAAAAGGAAGTAAAAGAAGATGCAACTATGTACATAGCTACGTCAATACCGCCTTTTCCTGGGGAAGCCGTTCAGTTCGAGATAACCTCATTTCCTGAGCTGCGGCAAGCCTATTTCATCTTTAATAAAAGTCAGTACGTAAACTAATCTCTTTTCAGCAGGATAAATCTTATTTGTTAACATATCTATCAGAACGGGTCTCTTAATCAGATTATTAAAAAAATTATATTGTTAATTTTCATAGTTCTATTAGAAAAATATATTATTCATATCCGCTTTTTCACATTTTGTGGCGTAAGCGGGTAAAATCTAATAAAATTATTAAAGATAGATTAAAGTTTTATTTATATTTATTCAATAATATAAAATTCTAGGCGACTATGAACGCGCAGTGAAATAGCGCCTGATTGGAAACGAGATTGATTGTGGGTTCGAACCTTACCCAGAATAATAATTATATTTGAATTTTTTTTCATTTTCCTGTTATGTTATTACAAAGCGCGGCGTTGAGTTCCACCTCATAACAAGCAATGCCTCGTATTCGTAGACAAAGCAGAGAAAGGAGTGTATTACATTATGCATTTCCTGCCAACCCTGCTATCCAGAAAAATCTTAGAGCTGGAATGCAATATGACATCAACAACGTACATTTCCGGAGAGTACATATAAGTGCATGGTTATGGAAGCCGCGCAATTCCATTCCCAGGATTGTTTGAATAAACGTACTCAAATTGGAGGGATAATGAAATTGCAAATATTCTAAGAATTGCAAGGAAAACGATTAAGATACATTCCACTTATATTGTACGAAAATAAATAAACCAAAGTAAGTTTAATTACTTTCTGATGAAAGGAGTGTAAAGGAAATGAAAAAAAAAAAAATCTATGTATTTGATATTTGAGTTCTTTGTCATGAATAATATTAAGTAAAAACTGATAGTTTTCAAACTTGTTAGCCAGAAGCTTGAAAGCTTCGAGCCTGTCATACCTTAGCAGATAGTTGTGGATTTATTCCTTTTTCGTGCCCTGAAGACATAAACTCCCTATATTTCTACTTGTAATATGAAATTCGATATATAGTGTATGTAACTCTAATTAAATAAATACATAATCTCTAAATACGACGATGAGATGAGCGAGATGCACCTGCTTCTGGGTGGCTCATCTTGCCAAAGACAACCAAGATGATTACAAAATACTGTAAAACGTGTTTTCTTACAGTTGTAAGAGTTTTTATGTTATTATATTTTAACAGACTCCTGAGGCAGGTATATAACACTGTTCATGTCATAGTCGGAAGATAGGTTAGAAGTATGAAACTATAAAGTTATATTATTATCGGATATACGATGACGAGAATTGGTCTAAATAGCTTTGCAATATTTTCTTGCATCGATATACATATACATAAATAGATTGATTGATAGATAGTTGTAAAAATATAGGTAGAAAGCGTGCTAAAAATATGAGGATAATATTTTACGCACATTTTCTGTCCTACTTTATAAAACAAGCGAAGCGGATTCAGTTTTTAGATAAATGAAGATATACTAAGCAGTTTTCTCGTTAATATGTATTCAAATTTAATCTAAATCTCTAAATATGTACTACGACAATTTGTAATGGAAAAAAACGACGAATAAATTTTCTCAGCTAAGCTGAAGAGGCAACTTCAGTAGTAATTGGAGTATAAAATTTTAAAGTCGTTTACCGTAAGAGTGTGTGCAATACCCAAGTTTAGTTATATAATAGGCATATAAATATACGGATCATTATTTAAAATGTTTTGCATTTTTTTCGATCATTTTAAATATTTTTATAACAAAGTGTGCAAATAACGTAATATAAACTTCTCTTATCTTTAGGCATCTTATTCTTCTAAAAATATTTAACTACCAAGCTACATAATTCCATAAACTTGCTTTTAAGCAACTTTAGCTACGACTTTTATTTATATAAAACAAGCTTTGATTTCATGTAATATATGTACATTGAAAGAGAGAATTGATTTGGATTATTTGATGAAATAAAAAATAGAGCTTTAATTATCACGAGTTATAAAGATTCGTATATCTCCTAAACTAAAGTATATTTCATATATTAATAATATTTGAATTGATATATTATATTTTATAATATATTATATATACCTTATTGTGTATATATGAAATATTTATTTTCATATGTACATACCATAAAAACCCAAACTAATATTTACAAAGTATTCAAATCATAATAATAAAATGATGATGAAACTGATATTTTTAAGCTACAGCATATATTTTTTCACTACAGTATGTACAATTATGAGACAGGCTTTCATTGACAGAAGGGCAATATGACAACAAACATAGCATTGGAGATTACAAAACCCTATGTTTACTTATTTAGCTTAATTCAATGTTGCAAGCGGAATCTGAGGCCGAATTTTGTGTAGGTTTTATACATTGAAATATCACGGTTAGACACCTGTCGATTCGTATCAAAAAATCCATTTTATCTGCTAAATCACAGATGCTCTACAATCCAGGAGTATCAGAAAGTCCGCAAACTAAGTAAAGCTGAGTTGAAATATATATGTACTATAATAATTTTTGTAATTTAATTTCCTGTTACATTTCTGTAATATCTTCCTGTACAAAGTGCGATATTTGTTACTTTCAAATATTCACTAGCAACTTCTCTCTCAGAACTAGGCAAGCTTCAAATTTTTATACGTTTTCGAAAAATGTTATATAAATGGGTGCCAAGTTGTGTAAATAATATTGATATTTATTTCTAAGAACATAAGACATTCTAAATTCATTCATATGAAACAATAACTTGGGTTATTAAAAATAGGAAAATATAATAAAAAATTAAACGTTTTAATATTTGAGCCCGAGATTCTTGGAATCTATACAAGTGCTGTGCCTAGCTGTGTGTGTGAGCTAACTAAGCGATTTGCACATTATTACGAATTCACGTTGAAAAAAGTTTAATATCTTAAAACATAGACTTTGTTAGAGAGGTATAACAGCGAAATCTCACTATAGTCTACTAAAAATTTTTGGCCTTAGAACTATCATCAGTTCATTTATAGCACGTATTTCCAAATAGCATTAGCAGGATCTTATCAAAATTGGATAGGTAGAAATCTCTCTCTTGCTTACATCTTCTATCCGAGCCCCCAATCTCAAATACTCAAGGCAAGCGTTTGTACATTTCAAAAGGTCATTCATATCCCTTACCAAGCGGCCTACACTAGTCGCAAGTCCCAGGTACTGCTTAAAGCTCCTCTTACTGCAACGCGATGGACCGGCACCCACACGGTGAATCTATGGATTGCTAAGGACTTCCATTTTATCTTTATTTAACATTACTGACGCTAGTACTGGCGCTATAACTAGTGCCAGTTGTAACAGACAAAGATTATAGAAATAATTGATACAAATATAATTAATATCTGGTGCAATGTAAAAATAATTTAATAATACAATTATTTTCGAAAGCTACGCTCAATCGGAACATTTCTTCTTCGTTTATATTAAATGCAAAAGTTTTAATCGTTTAGGAAGGCGATGAAAGAGAGTTTACGGGAACAATTTATTTTTAACAAAATGCATTGCAAGTGTCTAGTGCCATCATTATCTACGAACAATAAATTCTGTGTTCTTTATTGAAACTTTCAGTTCAATTTTAAAAGGATGAAAAACGAACCAAATCAAGAAACAGAACACATTAAACGACTTTATTGTCTTTTATATTTTTTGTATTAATATACATATAATTATGATATTATAAAATTTATATATATTTATAGTATGAAAATGGTGAACAAATGAACGGCATAAGTGAAATTGACTAAAGTATAAACAAAAACTATTAATATTAGTGCCCGACATACTTGCAAAGTAATAAAGTTTCTATGATATGTTAAAATTGAGCGTTGTATTTTAATTATTGTGCTTGCAATCATATATTACTTTTATAACACTAAATAATATTTAAGGTTTTAAATGTAAATAAAAAAATACATTTAAATATTTAATAAAATGTCTTCCGATAACTGTTCTGCGGTGACTAGAGTCCAGAGTTCCAGAGTAAGGAACCTTTTCATGATATGGGCCATTTTAAATAATACTCCAGCATCCGGTTCTTTAGCTATCTCACTACCACCATAGTCCCATTGATATTCCACATAGCAGTTATTTATTACACGGCGCTCTAATCGGTCTAATAGCACTATATGAGGTTAATCTTATCTTGATAATTTCATCAATAACTGCTCATGCAAAACCTTTCGTTTTTCCAAAACGATTCGTAGGCTGTAGCAAATATTAAGCTGCCAAAATAACAAAATGGTACTACTATACTAATACAATAATTATATTACAATATGAAGGAAAAGCTTTTCGAAATTATAGGAACAGACCACTTCTTCTGAAAGAAAGCCAAAATATTCTTATAATAATGCATGGAAATACGTTTAATTAGTAAAATAAATATTAAACAAACAACCATGCGTTTGATATACGGTTTTGTATAAAGTGATATAATTATATTCTTTTGTTTTTTTATTGTTTGTCAAGACACTCTGTTCTCCATTTTCCGAAATCGAGACATTACGTGTTGAGTGGCAGAACTCAACCCCGTGTTTTTTTTAAGTATATATTGGACGTATGAATTAAAAGGAATAAAATGATAATTACTCAAAAATATCCTACAATATTGTTTAACGTTCTACTGTAAAATAAGAATAATAGAATACTGGTACAACTTCGAAATGCACTCTAAACTTTAAAATCGATCACGTATATTGAATACTAAAGTACCTTTAAACCTAACTACAAGTAGGAAACTACGATGTGAAACTTTGAAAAGAGCAAAGATTCTTGTAAGAAGTGAAAAGTTGTAAATAAAAGGAAGAACGGCATAAAGTGGGCTGTATTTGAAAAATAAAATTGATCTTTTGCTTTCTTTGAATTATTATTAAAATTATTTCACTTCATAATATAACTAAATTATATGTAATCTAAATAGTTCAAGATTATTTACTGTCTATTGATGTAGCTTATAGAAATATGGAAAATTAATATGGTAGGTATAAATCAGTGGCCAATTTGTAACCTGTTTATTACCTTTCGAATACTTTTTACTAAAATTATGAGTACGGAGCAGTAAGAAAACTTAAAGTGTATAAGGAAATAAATTGTAGTATGCTTATCATTATAATACATTAGAAGTTATATTGAGTTAGGAAAACGAATATTACATACACTACCTACTAGTTTGAAAACTTCAAAAGGTGACGTCACTTTTTAGGCAGTACCTATCTATAGTAGGTACGTAATTACGTTGCTAAGGCAACACGTATACTACGCGTAAACGATTCGTCAGTTATAATCATATCGCGCTACGCTACAATTGCCTTATGAATTATTCTAATAATAGTTACAAAATAAGACGTGCAGTGCTCCGAGAACTTGTTATATAATCCTATCTGGATTAGATAAGGTAAGGTCTTACCTGCCATCGACAGTTGCATCTAAATATATATCTCCTTCGTTTGACGTAGTAATTCTATTGCGATATATATATATGCTCAATATGAGCTTATCAGTAATTTTGATAGATATATTATATTGATTGCTGTTTATTCAATATATACCTGCATACATTTTCCCCTAAGTCTTTGTTATATACGTGTAATATTATAAATCGCTAATTTTGTATGTTCTTGATGTTTTGAATCAATACAAGCTCAGAAAATACGTTTACGTATCTGTATGTATGTGCCTCTGTGGTCACTTTTACAACAAAACTTTTTCTTCAGGTTCTTGGAGTCTGCAGATTTATTTATAGAAAAAAAGGAGTTTCAAGTATATAGGCTTCTAGAATTATAAGTTGCCAGCCATAGACTATTTATCGCTATGTTCATTTTTTTTTTAAAAAGCGCTCTAAAATTGTGTATATAATAATTTAAAGCATCACTAAATTATTTCCGATATTTTGTTGCACGAGATTTCCAGTTGAGTTACGTAAAAGCGGAAGGCGAAAAGTATACGCGACAGTAAATGTATGACAGTAAATGTAGTGGTTGGGAAAATGATCTATATATTAATAAGTATGCAAATTTTCCCTACTTAGTTAAAAAAAGTGTCGAGATATATTAAATTCTACTACTACCAAGGCTGTAAACTCTTTTAAATGGCCGGTGAGTCAACGCTGGAAAAATCGTTAATAAGTTGTCACCCTATCCCGCGTGAAGTTAAAATTTATTTTATCTATGGAACCTTTAAAAGTCCATTTTAAGTGTCTCCCCGTCTAGTGTCAAGACTTTGTTCTCCAATTTCCGTCAAAGTACGAGACATGAATGCTTGAGGAGCGGAACTCAACGCCACGCTTTGTGTTATCAGAGGTGGGAAACCATAATAATTTCATAAAATTATTCTACCGAATAGAGATTGAACACAACCATCGCGTTTCCAGTAAAAAGCTATTTCACTACATTATTATAGCCTTTGCGATATCCATCCATCATAATAGAGTAATAAGTAAAACATTGGATGACTTATTTTGGCCCGGATGATTTATTTTGGCCTACCTCGTATATATATTTAAATATATAAAAAAAATTGCTTCGAAATATTGATATAACGAGACGAAATTAAATTCCAGAACTTAAGAGTAATATACAAATCCAAGGATGATAAGAACATAAAATAAGATAATTCCGCCTAACAGACTTTCTGACGCCCCACCTACATACGTACTTGTACTTATTTCCAAGAAATAAAGCTCATTTTGCAAAGTAAAGTAAGTAATGTTAGGTGAAGCGTGGAAGAGGTAAATGCAATTTCCCAATTTCTGCCATTTTATCCTAAAAGACAGTACAAAATCAATATTATTGAATTATAGCTATATATTTACGATCCATGGAGTACAGCGACCTTTTTGATATCAAACAATCTCAATATAATTAATCCGGAAAAAATCATTGGATTAAATTTCTTTAAAGAGTAAAAAATGGTTGTAGATCCGATTCCCTTAGGCCTTAGTAGTTAACACTGTTTGCAAAAAACTACGTTATTTTTTATATTCTCATCTGTTATAGAGAATACGAAATATAAGGCTAATAATTTGTTAAATATATTTACATAATATTCGTTATGTATTTAAATAATATATAAAATTTGTTTACTTTTCATAATTAAAAATAGTATTGTTAGAAAATTTTAGTATCTTTAATGTTATTTGTAGCTAGCCATACTCGTATATTACCTTTATCGTTACTCTTCTAACTAAACTAATTATTTTTTAACATAGTATACATAAAGTGTCATTCGCACACTTAAGAAATTAAAAGGCATATTTAGAAAATGAATAAAAATTTGAACGCAGCAGGATTTGAACCAGCGCCTCTTGAAAAGCTTGAACGGTTTTCAAGAGGCGCGGGTTCAAATTCCGCTGCGTTAAAAATTTTATACGTTTTCTAAATATATCTTTTTCAACTAACTAACTAAACACTAAAGAAGGTTATCGTTTATGCGTCTGTAACATAGTGTATATAAATTATTATATTTATCTAGCGTAATGTGCCATGGCATAGCCTCATACAGTTTTTCTCCATTGAAATACATATGTCGTTTATAATATAAAGGACAATTTTTTAACGTGACTTTCTAAACACTACACTGCATTATAATTTGTGATTATATACAAACATATAGAGATTTTAATTATCTCATAGTAATAATAGGCAATGTCTATTTAGCTCTTTAGGACAACTACTTGCGTGGCAAATAACTGTTCCGAACAGAGATTGAGATTCAATAACAGTACGAATTGATAACTCCGATTGATTTCTACTGTTAGCTCAATGCTCACCCATTTCAGTGTCACAATTCAATATGGCCGAACATTGTTTACAAATGTGCTATCAACTTACATAAATATTTTGCATTTATAGTATTTTTTTTAATTATCTTTTTGTAGAGGTCCCGTTTGATGTGTAAAATACGCTTGGCCTCAGCAACATGTAACTTTATACAAAAGTAAATTAAATTAATATCATACATGGTAGTGTGAGTAATATTTTTTTATTAATCAAATCGGAGCGCTTTGGTTGTTTGGTTCGATTCCCACCTGGAGGAATGATTTAAAATTTAATTATTTTTATTTCTTTGGTCTGGTGACCCAAATGAAGTGCGGCATTGAGTTCCGCCACTCAACACGGAATGTCTCGAATTCAGGCGGAAAGTGTAGAGCGGAGTGTCTTGTCACTAGGTTTCTCTCCGACTACCTTGCTATGCGGGGAAGATACGACGCTGAGAAAACTAAAATTAAAATATTTCGTATTATTAAAAAGTTAATACGTCCCCATAATTCTATACACTTTGATCAAACTAAATATTTTTTTTATGACATTAAAACCGAGTGTCAAACACTCTGTTCTCAACTTTCCGCCCGTAATCGAAACATTACGTATTGAGTTGTGGAACTCAAAGCCGCGCGTTTTATTAGGTACCAAAGCGGAGAAAAGACAATATTTTAAATTTAAGCATTCCCCAGAGTGGAAATTGAATTCAAAACCAATTGCGTTTACAGTCAGACGCTGTCCCACTGCGCCACAATAGCTCTTTAAATATATAATAAATTAAAATAATTTAAAATGCAAACATTTTAAAGCCCGCTTTTTACGAATTATTATCTGCAAGCTCGTTCATTTGATATCCATATTGTGGGAATGCAATCAAAATAACTAGTCCGCCATCTTGTGTGGTCCGCCATGTTGAGTTTTGAATGACGTCACGTAACTAAACCATGCATTGTAAACCAAACTAAACGTGTATGTTAAATTTCAGCTCATCGGCAAAAGAAAATAAAAAATGATGTTCTCTGGCTTTATATGTGTTCGAATAGTGTTTTTCAATATACTAATAAGGATGCAATATGGATAAATATTATGGTATATCAAGACAAAGCGCGGCGTTAAGTTCCGCTACCACTAACCAGTTTTTTTTCCTACCTTCTACATGATAAATAGCGTAAACCTTCACTAGGTTCGCACCAGAAAGCAATTTTTTTGACATGTTCCTTACACAACACTGACGTTTTAACAGTTTTAGTCAAATAACATAACCAGTTGAAATATATACGTGATTTGAGTTTTTTTTATCTTTACACAAAGATTCATCACAGTTTGTGGAATTATCACAGAAAGTCTAGTCACTCCACTCTTTTATATCACCTAAAACTTTTATATGGAGTAATTTACCATTTATGTAAAAAAATTATTAACCTTACTATTCACAAAATAGAAATTTGTTACATAAATATTTGCAGCACAAAAATGAACAATTTGATTACAACACAACAATATGAATAATATACAATTCACAGAACAATAAGAAGTTCATTAATGTTTTAATAATATTCCATTATCAATAACGAACATAGAGCCTGTAATACTTTTTGCCTTGTCACTTGCTAAGTACAATATCATATCCGCTATCTCGTCAGGTTCACCTAATTTTCCAAGGGGCGCTAGTGCTGAAAATTGTTTCCATTGGTGATCCCTTTCATCGACATCAGGGATTATATCGTCCAAACAGTCCGTTTTAACGGGACCTGGATTAACACAATTTACCCGGACACCTTCACTTGCTAGTTCAACGGCTACAGATCTAGTAAAGTGATCCAATGCTGCTTTAGACGTGCAATATGCAAAGTTTTCTGTATGTAAAACCGCCATAGAAGCAGCGCTGGAAATATTCACGATGCAACCCTTAGTGGTAATTAAGTGTGGTGCCGCAAGGTGTGTTAGATGTACAATGGCTCTTAAGTTGATAGCCATAATGAGGTCAAACGTTTCTAAAGTGCCGTGTGAAAGTATACTTTTTAAACGTACGATACCAGCAGCGTTGACTAAGACGTTTAATTTTCCGTAATGTGCGACAGTTTGGTCTATAATCGATTTAACTTCTTCTTCTTTAGTTAAATCGGCGATTATTATGTATGGTTTATTTTGAACACATTTTGAGGCTACATTCTTCAATTTATTCGCATTTCTTCCAATTATAGCAACTTTTGCACCCTCTTCACTTAATTTGATGGCAGCAGCAGCGCCTATCCCTGAACTGCCACCAGTTACAAGGACAACTTTTTCAGTAAAAGCCATGTTAGAAAAATAATGTATATTTTTTATTATATAAAAGCAGCTAACTCGGAGTTAGCTGGGTATTTAAATGAATTTATTTTTATATACAGGATGATATTGTTATCTTTTGTATGATATTGTTATCTTTTCGCCATTTTTACAATGTTACACACTACGTAAAACAAAACTAACTAATTTATTAGTTACGTCAAAACAATTACAGACTACAGTATTATAAAAATATAGGATTAAGTGAAAAATATAGAATAGTCTAAACTCCACGTTATCTCTGACTACCTTGCTGCGTTAAGCGTGAAGTGAAAATATTTTAATTGTGAATTTGTTTTCTGAATGGGACCCACAGCCAATCCCGTTCACAGTCAGACGCAGTTACACTGCGCCACGATAGCCTCATTACGCTAAAATAAATATATAGTTTTTCTATTGTAAAATTCTTGCTGCAGTATTATTGTTTTTAATATAATGTACCTATTACATGTCTATACATGCAAATCATCATCATTTTGATAGAAGTCGATGTTCTGAAACAATTATACTGTGCTAAATGTATGTAGTTACAGTAAACATGCGTTTTTATGCGCATTTGTTGTAGATTAATCTACAACAAATGCGGTGTTCGGAAATATAAATAATTCTTATTGTTACAAGTTATTGACAATGCATAAAAAAGTCGTTACGGTCTTCTTCATACAAACATTCATACAAATTTAAAGAAAACAGTAAAAATAATCGGAATATTTTTCTGTTTGCCAAAACAAAAATTGCACTTCCACCCGTGAACTTATCTCATGATTAAAACAAAATACGTTCACACTTTATTACAAGTATGTGTTTTTTTTATGAATGAGATAAAATTATTCGAATCATCTTTTATACTGTAATAAAAAAATCCGTCTGAACAATGAATATTTACGACAAAATTATTCAGGGAAAAAATATTATTAGTAGTAGTAACTATGATTTTTAAGGTCTATGTATGTCTGTTCGTCTGTTTGTCTATTCATTTGTTTCAATCATTAAAACTACTGACAGTATTAACTGGATGGATTGAATTTAAGCTTTTTTTATATAGCAATTAGACCTGGGCGTATTTGAAAATTTCAGCATTTCCGGCTTTAAGCTATATTAGAGAAATATCTATACTATAATAAAAAAAAGCAATGTCGCCTTAGCAAAAATTGCTAAGTATAATTGGCCGGATCCGTTAAATGTAATAATCATAAGTCTGGGAAACCTGATAGAACCACAATAGACCAGCTTAGCTTTAAAAAATAAGTAAATGATGTGTTATCAAAAGTTATTAAGTAAGTATTTTCTTGTCTCTTACATGATTTTAATAACATAAGTTAAAAGTACCTTTACGTGGAAAATATGCTATTTATGCTAGATGTCATCAAATCCACATAACCGTAATTGCGGTTTGAAAGTAGTATTAAAAAATAAGTGTTTTAATTACATACTGAATTACTAAAGAAAAAACGAAAACAAGAGAGCATAATCTAAGCAATGTCTCAATAAATAGTTATAATAAATAGAATTCAATAAATAGAAATTAGTTGTACATATATATATATATATATAATATATACTTTGACATTAAACTCATTTTGTTCCAAATAAAAAATATTACAATAACTAGTAGCTTTTAAATATGCTTAATATTTATTTTTGATATAGCAAATGATAAGTTATAAAAGTTCCTAATAATGTTATAAATTGTTAGTAGCACAATTTTTGCACTACATATTATAGTTGTTAAAATGTTAATTGATGAAAAAAAAATTTCTAAAACATATAAAATTTTTGATGTTGCAAGATAGGATATTGATAATTGAATCTCTTGGAAACTGTTCGCGGGACTCGAGCCTATTAAGCTTTACGTTCTTATAAAGCTACTTGGAAATTCTTATACGCTTGTTAAAACTTACAGCTCATTGTTGTTGTTAACATCTCTGTAGAGATTGTTAGTATATATGTAGATATTTTTACGGTACGGTGTGGTCATCTCTGAGCACCCAGTAGGGGGAGGGGAAAAAATATCGGGGCGAGGCCCTCTGATCCTTAAGATCAACGCCACCCACCAATGTGGCTGGATTTTTTAATCATTCCGCGTAATATTTATTTTCAAATATAACAAATGCAATAAGATATAAAATTTCATATCGCTTCTTTGCAATGACTTTTATTTACTTATTTTGCTTCATAATCGAGTCCGTTGTTTTGGGTTTCGTTTTTTACAAAATCTCGGTATTTTTAAAACGTTCCCTAAAAAAATACCCCTTTTTGTAGAAAGTAAAACTCACCACCGTGGTTTTAAATATGAAATAATGAGGGGAAACCATTGTGAGATGTCACGTTGTCATCGCAAAGAAGCGATATGTTATTGTTACAAACTTAGCTTATTCATTCATAGCTACATACTTTAAGATTTGTTAAAAAGTTAGTACACACTCAACCTATATGTAAAAAATATATAATTTTGAATATTGCAAGATGGATTGAAAATTGAATCTCTTGAAAACTGCTCGCGGGGACTCGAGCCTATTAAGCTTTACGTTCTTATAAAGCTACTTGGGAATTCTAATACGCTTGTTAAAACTTACAGCTCATTATTGTTGTTCACTTCTATAGAAATTGTTAGTATATCTGTAGACATTTTTATAAATTTCCGCTACCTAAAAACTAATTTTAAGAATACTAGTTTGACAATATTAAATTATGAGTGTTAAATGAAATAATAATATTTAATATTTTTTTACGGTTTCCGAAAGTTTTCGAATTCTGATATGTCCAATTTTAAAAGTACTACTAAGAAAACTCCATCGAGGCGCAGTGGGACGGTATCTGACCGTAATCGCTACTAGTTCGATTGGGTTCGATTTCTATTATTATTAATTTAATTATTTGCATTTCTTATCCCTGGTGAACAGTACAAAGGGTGACTTTTACGCCACACAACACACAATGTCTCAAATTAGGGCGGGAATTGAAGCAGGGAATATCTGATTTTTCACGACTATTGAAATAATACGTTAAATATAGATCCCTTTTCTAAGTACGATGTACATACAAAAAAAAATCTCTAATGAGGCTTAATGGTTATTGTTTTCCGAAACCCAAAAAGTATTTAGGCAATTAAGACGGAGTTGTTTCTTATCGCAATTTTATTACAGTGGAAAATGTGAAAGTAAAAGTGAACTTAATTAGGACGAAGTTTTATCTGATGTAGGAAACTTAGGAGTATATATTTAACAACCGTCGCAGGTGTCGAATTTGCGAAGTTCCGTCGTTGGATGTATTGTACAAGTTTCATGCTCAACAACTTACAGGAAATGTTCTGATTAACAGTATCATATGGATCGAGCTTTCAAAAAAATATGTTTTTGAATTCTTAGATTATATTTTAATAAGTTACAGTTTCCCTATTTACCCATTTAACGGTTAAAAAACTGACTCTGGATAAAGACAACAAAATATAACATAAATATATATGTACATCACGCGAGGACTAACCCACAGACGACTATATATTTTACATTTATATATACATAATTGTATTACTCGACCCACAATAGTGCTCAGAATTTTAATATCGAAAAAATAGTCGTTGAAATTTTGTAATATTTTTTTAATGCAGCACCGAATTCGCAGACTCGTTAAACAGATGCTGTAATAACACCCGTTTAAGCTGCAAAATACAACCTACATTTGAAAGTGGAACAAAGTGTGCATTTTTCGCTGCATACAAAAAAATATTATAGATTAAAACCTAAGGATAATGTAACTTTTTTTAATTCTCATCATCTAAAAGCTTTCATTAATCAAGCCACAAAGTGACACAATAATGTCGGTCTATTCATTAAGCCATGGCTCGAAATATCCACTCTTGTGTTCCACGGTGACAATTCAGCCGGCAAATAAACACGAACGATTAATTCAATTTTGTTAACTATTGCAATAATGTTTTATAATAGCCGTACTGAACTATACGTGTGCAACGAGGCGGGATAATGTATAGCTATATGGCACGAGTAGCCATAAAAGGTGGAGTTCAAGTCCTGCTATGCTTAAACGTACGTTTGCGTACGGCATATTATTTTATATTTTGTATTAATTTTCTGCTTTTTTGGCTGCGAAACGAAACGAAGCTGTTTTACATATTTATTTCTCTTTTGCAAAAATTTACGCGGACGGACGGATAGTGTGAAGTTTGGCTCAGTTTTAGTTTATATAGAAAAGGTGTACTGAAGCTTACCTGTTTTATTGTACAGAGATAACCGAATCAAACACTCCGTTCTCCACTTTCCACCCGAAACCGGAGAAATGGACATTATTTAAATATAATCATTCCCCTGAGTCGAACGTACGTTGTTCCACTCCGCCACGAAGGCCTCGTAATACCATTTATACAAATAAATAAAATTGGAGTGTTAGTTTTCAATATTAAAATAACCGCTTTTAATTAAATGCATATGTATAAACGGTACATATACCAAAATTTCGATGTTTACAAGTTTGCCTGTCTGTCCGTACGGCTGCTTGTTCCGGCTATTAATGCCATATAACAGATGTAATAAGGAGTAACTTAGACTGTAGGAGTAACTTAACTTAAGTCAAGGGCAGAGCTAGTTATAAATATACTAACAAATATATATACCTACTTTCTCCTGGGTATAGTCTTCTATTAGTTTCTCCTTGTACATGTGTCTATAAATCAATTTCATGAATATAAAGAACATAAATAAAATAAGATTAATAAATATTTGTAATAATACAGTTCTGTCATAATAAATAATCAGCTATTCCAACCAAAAACTTTAAATGGCTTCAAATTAAAATTTGCCCAAGTCTTGGTTAATAAAATAAGGAAGACTTGTAGGAAAGAACAGAAAAAAATTACATTCAATATTTAATTACTTATGTACCGTACCGTAGCTTCACAATTGTTATTTAATTCATAATTCTTACGCATATTAATTTAAATTTGTATACTTATTTATAAACAAGAAAATTATACCACTGAAATATAATAATAAGCTCTATATTAATACATACACATCTATATGAAACAAATACCTCCTCTCTCTCACTTCTTGGATGGCTTGGCGGTCGAAGCGGTTGGACGGTTTCCAAGAGGTGCGGGTTCCAATGCTGATGCGTTAAAATTTTCATACGTTTCCTTAAAATGTTTTGGAAATGTTCCCAAGTGTATGAATAACACTTTAAAAATGTTAAAATATTATTAAATAACATTCTCTTTTGTCAAACTATTGTTCGTAGAATAATCTTTGGGTACCAGCAATTTGGAAAAAGTGTTTATTTTATTTCAAACGGTTTGTAAATTAAAGTAAAGTTTGTGATTTAAGTAGTATTGGGGCGGGTAAAAAAAGGAATAGTTACTTATAGTCGTGTAGTTTACGCGGACGAAGTCGCGAGCGGATCGCTAGTTAAAAATATTTAATAAATAATGCATTAAAAATACATTAAATTTATAATATAAATATAACACACACTGTCATATGTTTGACATACAAGTTTATATAAAGTGACGTACTAGTTGCTAGGGCAACGCGTCATCTGGGTTTTAGAGTTAATAAAAAATGCAAAAATTTTATGACATAAATAAACATCAGCTTTTTCTACCATTTCCAGTTGAGGCAAAAACTTTAGATGATCGATTGCTATTTTTTTTTTCATATATTACGTAAATTCACAGCCAGAAAAGGGAAGAAGAAAGGAAAGAAGCATATATAATAAAATAAAGTTCCTTATTTCTGTCTAATAATAATTGTGCTGTCACATTTATCATTGTAATATAACCCAAAACTATGATTTTCAAGTTTTTTTCTGTTTATATGTATGTTTCTTTGTCTGTGCGTTTATGGACGCTTATCTCAGAAACTCAGGGTCAACAGAGCAGTGCAGTTTTGACTAATGTATTTTGATAAACTTCCCTTAACATGTAGTGTTTGTACAAGTTACAAACATTTTATAAATTTAAGCAAAGTGACTTAAGGACGCGGGCGGGCGAAAAATCTAAACTATTATAGTCGCGTAGTTTTCGCAGGCGAAACCACAGTTAGGTTGCTAGTGTTGGATAACATGTATTTATAAAACAAACGACAATAATATTATAACTAAGTTAATAGTTTTTTTTAATTTTTACTATTTAACGAAATTCGAAGGAATCGTTCGTTAATTCGCCCATATTAAATACGTTATATAATGGATGACATAACGCAAGATGAAAACATTTTAAATATAAATAATTATTTATTCAAGTGAGTGAGTGATTAGTGAGTGAGTGATTAGTCAATTTAAGTTAGTCAAACATATTTTTAAAAACACATAGTTTTAGAAAAATTTTAACGCAGCGGGATTCAAACCCGCGCCAATTGGAAACCGTCTAAGTTTGAATGAATTGACTGTATAAAATATGTTTTATGACATTAGATTAGTAAAAAAATAACAAGTACAAGTACGACCGAGGTGATTCCTACAAACAGCTACATACAGACGGTGCCTAGTAGAACAAGTTATGATCTCACATAGAAGAGCATTTTCTTTTCCCGAGAAAAATTGAAGTGAGCACTCTCAATGTACTCAGTTGACAGTTGTAATAATGCGTCTCTCTGTAGAATTAAATAAATCGTAGTAAATGCATCATTTACTGAAATGAACTGTGAAATAAATTGTTTTTTTATAAAACACATTATATTACAATCGATAGTGAAGTGTAATATTTAATAATTACTTTTTAAGAATACAAGAAGTATTAAAAAAAACAAACTAACTTTGACCTAAGTTTTAAAATATGTATTTTTTGATCCGTCCAGCCGTATACTAGGTCATTGTACGTAAATAGTAACCTAGAATAGAGCTAAAATTTATATAAGCTTTCAAATTTCTTATTTAAATTAAAAAATAAACTTTTGAAACTAATTAAACTTAGAGACATTGTGTGCTAAGTTCCACTTTCCAGCACTCAATTATTCTTAATGGAAAGTAGAGAATAAAGTGACTTATAACTAGGTCCTCTTTGTGTATAGAAAGAGAATAACATATGCTTAAATATTTTCCTAAATATACGGGTACGTTAATTCATAATTATTTTAAAAGCTTTTTTCTTTAATTAAAATTTCAACTACAAATTCCTCTTTTAATTTTCATATTTTTATTATTCTAATAATCTTTATTCTTATTTAATGAATTTTATGTATAAAAATCTATTTGAAGTTCAAAATCTAAATACAGTATATACATTACACATACAGTAATAGAAGTTCTATAAAACCGTTACGTCAACAAACAAAGGGATCGCAGCGATCTTTAAACGAGCTTTATTAATATTAAGTAAATAGTGCTGAAACCAATTCCCAATGGTCAAAGGAAGAAGAAAAAAGTACGCATAAGTTTCAAAAAAAGATTCGTGTTTCAAATACCGAACCCTTTATTGTCCACATTGATTTCTTTTAAGAGCCAGCTTTAAAAGCGCTATTACGGAAGCTTACGAGAGTTATAAGGTAAACACAACGAGCTTTTGGAAACTTGAATTAATTTCGGCGGAGAAAGTAATTCCAACTTCCTTTTATCTGTTTCTCATTATTACTATGAATTATTTATGTCAAGTGAAATTAAATATAGAGGTCTCCTAAATTAGGATAATTGGCATCAAAGAATAAATTTTCCGTTACTTTATACGCTTTTTCGTTATATTTTTTACGCTTTAAGCATTAAGAGGCCGTTGTTAGGCAGTGGGCCAGCGTTTGACTTTGAACAAGATTGGTTGTGGATTCAATTCCCACTCGGGGCAAATATTAAATTTACAAAAAAAAACATTTTTCCGCTCTGGTAAATAAGACCAAGCGCGGCGTTGACTTCCGCCACTCAACACGCAATGTGCCGATTTCGGGAAGCAAAGGGCAGATAAGTATGTCTTGCCACTCGGCTCTCTCTGACTACGCTCTCTATGCGGGGAAAAGCCTAAAGTTTCAGTTTTAGCATTGCTTTTTTGTAGTATGTAGTTTATTTTTAATTGACCATTTGAAAAATACTTATTTATTGATATATCACAACTTCTCCATCAATATCAATAAATTCTGCATATCAGTAAAAATGAAAAGAAATACATTTTTTATGAAACAGTTTTCTATTGAAATTTATAAACATTCTCAAACTGTCGCAACGTCACGATGAAAGCACCGCCTAAATAAAGGCGAGTGACAAATGACGACGGTTCTGACGTAGGATTAATATGATACCAGAAATAGTATTTGCATGTGGGACTAAATATGTTACCTTAATATTTTGCTGCCATTTTTGGTAAGGAGATCAACTAACTATTGTTGTTTTTATATAGGTTTCGTAGTGCAGTTACAGACGAGTGATGAGTCGCTTGGTGATTGTGAGTTCGATTTTATCTATGGATTAAATTAAAGTTACAATTAAAAATATTTTCATGTTCACTCACATCCATAATGTAGTAACACAGTTTGTACTAGGCTTCTATACTTACCGTACATTATTTAAATTCATCATTTTTAATATTTTTTATCGTTTATAAAAGGCATCAAGTGAAATAACCGAAAGTGTTGTTGTTTTAAAAGTGTTAAAACATATTATAGGCAATAAAATTAAATAGTACTTTAATACTATTTCATTTTGTTTTGTTGAGGGGAACACTCAAAAAATTATTTAAGACAAATAAAAATCAAATAATTTTATTTGAACGAATAGTTCGTCTTGTAATTGCCCTGCCTTAATTTTGCATAATTTTTTAAATGGAAACCTTATTGATTTAATATATTATGTAATTGGTCTTTATTATATATATAATTAACTGTTTGTTTCCCAAATAAAATTATTTGATTTTTACAAATTCTTAATACATTATAATTGGAAAACATAAAAATCTTAATAAAATATAAAATAGCTAAAATACATAGTCACATGAATCAATCGATAATAAATATTAATATTGTAAAAGTAAATTAATAATAAATATAATTTAGACTTCTATATTCTTCACAATATTAACATTTTAGGTGGTATTAAAATCTATTAGGAAAAATTGCTTAATATAATGGGTGCAGACTCGGTTAATTAAAATATTTTGTGCATGCTGGCATTGTGGCTGCTTGTAGGTAAATCACACAAAAGTGGCTTTCGCGTAACTCTCCGTAGGTATTTGAACGGGAAGTCCAAACGATTTCTTAATAATTTAAATACTATTATAGTACACTATAGAACAAATACATAAAGGACATTTTGGCTTTTTAGTTTACTTATTATAATTAATATTCATTATATTAACTATTGTTCAATTTATAGGTCGCATATTTTTTTTGTCACCGATCAATCCTAAATGATATCATAAAATTGACAACAATTGTTAGTATGCAAATTCGCTAATAATGTCACTCCTGACGAAGTTTTGACAATGGATGGAAAGGAAGCGCCTTTCTTTAATTAAAATTACGAACAGTCTTGCGCTTGAGGAAAATTATAATTTCCAAAATCATTTATTCATTCCAGCATATTTACGTTTAATTGGTGTTAATTAATGAATTTGAATCAAATTATCTTATTTCATCTTTACATATCAAGAGCTTCAAAGAATAGGCATAAAATGTAGTCATATGTAGGTAAGTCTATAAATTGAAAAAGACATATTTAGACAACGTATAAAAATTTGAACGCAGCGGGATTTGAACCCGCGCCTCTTGAAAACCGTTCAAGTGCTCTGAATCGAATACCATTAACATTTATTTAAAACTTGAAAGTGCAGATTTTAATGCAATTTAAAAAAAAAATTACAGGATTTTTGTTTATTTAAATGTATTTATTTGTTACAGAATATGAGAATATACTAGATATACTGAGAGATATTTTGACATACAACTGACACAGAATATTACAAATATTTTCAGAAAACGTATAAAAATTTGAACGTAGCGAGATCCAAGCGATCTAACCGCTAAGCCATACGTTTTACAACAATAATAAGCTGTAACAAGCGTATAAGAATTTCGACGTACCGGGATGTAGAACGTAACGCTAGATTCTTATACCTTTTCTGAAAGGATTGATAGATTTCATTGTAGAAAACATATTTTGATTGCACAAAACGTAAATTTACATGTTGTCAAACGCAAAATTTCTTCCGCGCGATATTTTGTTACTTTCTGTCTAATTTAGCTGTTGAAGAGTTTCAAAAAATTACCTTTAAAATATTTTTTTAAGATATTAAATACAGAACATGTAATTAATTACTTCATCCGAGTACCGTTATTTCGAAAATTATTTCATCTAATTATGCCCGTTTGGTTTGTTTTCGCTGCGGCAATGGTTTACGTTTTGAATAAGGCTTAGATGTTCGTCGGAGCGTCTATCATTTGATTATTAGGTCGGCTAGGCCTTGTGACCATTAAAAAATATTGTTCAAAGAAGCGATTATGAACATGGGTTAATAAAATTCTATTTTGAATAATACTATTTTCTATTCATAAGAGTCAATTAAAATTTTCATTGATTACATTGATTCACGAGTACTGATTATTATCTAATAAACATTGCATCCCTAAAGTGCTTTTCATCCAAATTAAACTCTACTATGTCTTTATTAAAATTTGTAAGTTCATCATTTGTTGGCGCAAATTATTATAGCCTCAAAGTTATGCTGGATTTCGTAATTTCATAATGTATATTCGGGAGCGAGGGTCTTTAATACATTATGTATACGAAAGAAATCTATATAGAAACACTGATAAATAAGCTTGGATTACCAAGCAAAATAGTTGAAAGTATAATTTATCGTCATTTTAGTCAATCAAAATTATGACAGGTCATCATCATTGTTAGCTCTATTCTATGCACGTATTTAAGTTCTTTGAGAGTAATATTCATAAACAAGAAAAGTGGATAAACAAAAGCATATACCATAGCAGAAATGTTCAATTTTACAGTATTATCTTAGTATTATTTATTTTATAACAATACTTTGCAATATCATAAAATATCTATATCACGTGGAATAAAGAATATATACTGAAATGTCTTGTGTCTGACGCCAATAACGTCAGTAAACAAATATTTCCTGCCTGAGGATTTCAAAAGTATTTTCCTCTCCTATTCCATATGTTGGCCTTGGCCCGACAAATCATACAGACTCCGGCTTTTATAATTATTTTATTCACACTTCAATTTAATATTAGACTTCTATTGCATACACGTGTTACACACTAATAGCTTTAGCTTATATATCAACACATTTTGTATCAGGACTTGTCACGCCAGTTGCTTCTTATCGAATGAACCAAATTTTTGGGTTTAATGCCAATCAACCCGGAGAGACCGAGCGCCGCCTATAATTGTTTATCGAAAGTATTAAAGTACAATGACATCTTGTGGTGTGGATTAGTACTACTTATGTCAAATGACGTTCTCTTTATATTCATATTTAACGTTTATATTCATTAATAATCTAATTATAAATTACTTAAACTAACACATATATGTACCGGTAACGTAAGTAGGTACCATTTCGATGTAATTCTCTTTTTCCCGCATAGCAGAGTATTCAGAGCATAGTGTCAAAACCCTCCGTTCTCTACTTTATTAAGTGGCGGATCTCAACGCCGCGCTTTGTCTTGTTTACCAGACAGTTTGTTTACTGGTGAAATGAAAATGACTAAATTATGATTATTACACTGAGTGGGAGTCGAACCCACAACCAACGGATCGCGAGTACAGTCACACACTGTCCGCACTGCGCCACAATCTTTAATCTTTTAGAATAAATAATCGACTTTGTTGTGATATGCATATCGTTTTGGTCCTTACTTACGACATAATCCTCCCTCTTATTCACGTTACAGATTTACCTTACGCCTTACAGTTGCAATTCCAGGTAGCCTTGCATAACATCAATGTTAAACATAAACATTCCGACAAGACTACTTTCTAGGACATGCCACTTTGCTACGGAAAATGTCTTTAAATCTATATTTATTTATATGTAATTTTTTTCAAGCTTCATGCTTTTTACCGCTGGTTAGGCAGAGGACATCTAGTGTCAAGACATTTCATTCTCCACTTTTCGCCCAAATTCGAGACATTGTGTCAGACTCTATATACATATATTATCATCTTACTATCGATCTTTTCTCTTGATTTCAACCATCTTCTTAGCAAAATTACAAGCACATGTAAGTGTTAATGGTAGCCCGTTTAACTACAATTTTACTTTTTAAATGAATATCAAGACAATTTTCTTTAAATTTGTTTACAAAATAAAACTTTAAAGAAGTCACAATACATAATAGAACATTTGTATCGACATACTATACGGGTAACCACGAGCGTAATCTCTTAAATAGATTTGAACTTGGCAAGTCATTGAAAGTGTATAAAACGTTGATGCACTTCGTACATCTATTGCTAGAGAATTCATTATGAATGAGTAATTACTCGCAACTGAGGTCTCGCTATAGGATAGACAAATGCATTGTACTACTGTTTATTAAATGTCTATGTCTAATATAACACATGTATGTATTAACTAAGACTATTTCATTATTGAATAATTTAGATTTGTGATAATAATAGTGAAAATTGAATTTTTTTTTATTAACACTGATTCACGTAGTCTCCCGGTTTGCAGGTAGGCAGAGAGAACCTAGTGTCAAGACACTCCGTTCTGCACTTTCTGCCAAAAATCGAGACATTGCGGGTAGAGTGGCGGCACTCAGCGCAGCTCTTTGTTTTATCATCAGAGCGAAGGAATTAAAATAATTTATATACAAGTGGGCCAAAAGAAATCACCCTATTGGAAGATGCTCTTATTTTAACAAATGGAGTGGCCAATACAATGTCTTCTTTTGACATTTGTGAACTAGATAGATGTAGAATACAAGTGACCAAGCTTTCATGGAGCGATACACTCCCCGCGGAATAATCGTGTGTCTTTTTTTTGCGTAACAATTCGTCTGTGGTGTTGGCTCAGTACGAATTCCGTCACCGAATCCCGGGTCGTCCAGCACCAACTGCGCAAACACTGCGCCGTTTGGCCACCAACCTTGAAGAGTATGGGACCACACAAGACGCTGCCAAGTGGGTGGTCGCCCCGGAGCGCCCGTTCTGCCGATAATATCGCCGCTGTTCGAGGATCTCGAGCTGTCGCCAGAAACATTGACCAGACACCGTACCTCGCAATTAGGCATCAGCCGGTCGTCCCTAAGGAGAATTTTGGGTCAAAGACCTGCGCATGTGTCCGTACAAAGTCCAGTCCATGCATCCGCTGCTGCTCGACCGCTAAATGCGTGTAACCTACGTCCAAGCCATCATCAGATGACTTCTTTTGGCCCACCTTGTATAATCATTCATCCGACTTAGAATCCAACCCACAACCATCGTGTGTATCACGTATAGTCAGATTATGAGTGAAAACAGATTAAACGATTTGTGATTAAATTCATTTGATTATGATACTCGGGTGGATAATTTTATATTATGTTCCCGCTCTGGTAAGACAAGGGCGTTGAATTTGACAACTCAACACTTTATGTCTTGAATTCGGGCGGAAATAAAGATGTCGATGTCGTTCTTTGTTGTTAGAAATTCATAAATAATTTCATTTTCAGAGTCGTGAAAGGTTCAGCGTTCATAATAATATATCAGTTGTTCATTTAGGTAACTAACTCTGTTTATTAAGTTAACCTAAAGTAAGGAAAACAAATCATACTCAATTACCTTTTTGTTTCCTGTTCGTATTATGATTTGGAAATATGGTTGTAAATTACGTCGCAGGACGTACAATAATATGTACTCCATATATAAAAGATAAGAAGAGAAAGGAGTGTAAAATTTGTCACAGTTTATATATATATATGTGTGTGTGTGTGTGTGTAGAAAGGTAACCTTTTTTTAAAAAATGCATAACAAATACATTCAATTATAAAATCTATGAAACACAGACTACCATGAGTTTGATGTACAGTTTAAAATAACAGTGACAGTTACTAAGGCAACGCGTTATTAGGCGTCAACGGGGGCACTAGTATTAATATAAGAAGTGAAGAAGAAACTTTGTACCCTTTTTTACGGAAATTATACGGACGGATGTATGAAATTTGACATACTTTAAGTTTACATGGAGAAGTAGTGCTGGAAGCCAAATTTGTTTTATAATTATTTATAAGAAATACATAAATTTAATAAAAATACATATTGCACATACAAGCTCGTCATGTGCTTGGTACATACTTTTGTATAAATTGACTTACAGATTGCTGAGGCAAACTTATGTCACGTACACGTCAACGAGATTACTAGTTCTTAATAAACTAATACGTAATAGAAATACAGTACACTAGAGACTGAACTATATGAATTTTCGTATTTTCTACGGCCGTTTCGTAAAACAATAAAAATGTTTTAATAAACAAAAATAATGGGAGAATAAGTAGTCTATGTTCGTCCCAATACCCTCAAGTATCTCTACATAAAATTTCATCACAATCAGTTCAGTGGTTTATTTATGATTTATTGTAGTATAGTTTATTATCACCGCCACGACCATATAATAACTTGTGATTGTAATAAAATATTGTTTGTGAGGTCTTTTCATAACAACTTCATACTTTTTATATCTTCACATTTCCCTCATTTTGCCTGCTAAAAAGAACCTAGTTCCAAATCGCTTTGTTCTCATTTCCTGTCCATTTAGACAAATTGCGTACTGAGTGGCAAAACACAACCCCATATTTTAACTTACAAATGCGAGGTGACGTCAAACTTAGATACAATTACGTTATTTTTTTTATCTTAACTTCACGCTCCCACCGGGCAGAGTAGGCTAAGAGAACCTAGTGTCATGACACACAGTTCTCCGCCTTTCGGCTGAATTCAAGACATAGTGTTTTAAGGTGATACTCAACGCCACACCATTAAAGCAGATTTCCACGCTTTTTCCCACGAAGCAAGGTAGGCAACCCACAACCATCACATTTACTATCAGCCTTTAATGATCACTGTTATCCTCTGCATTCAAAGACGAAACTCAAAGCTTTTGCTTTATATGGCTATTCAAGTCTTTAGGATTTAGAACCCAAAGCTTTCTCGCCGTTAAATAACTCCGTTAGACATTGAATATAATATAATCTATTGTAGCTTGAAATCATGATCATAAACTTTTATATTAGACTTCAATCAGTATAGTGTAAATGAGAAATATTACTCGCAGTTACTCAAATAAGAGGTGTATATGCAGAATGACCAAAGACCGTCACACACACAATTATATTTATTTACCTGCCTTGTATTTGTATAAGAATAATTACAATGGTAAGCGGGGTGGGAGTGAGGACCTAGTGTCAAATCACTTTGTTCTCAACTTTTATCTCGAATTCGGGACATTGGTGAAAAAATATATATTTCATAAAGCAAAAATTTAAATGTCATACCTCCAAGTGGAAATCCCCAAAATGAAAAAGTGAGATCAATTACGATAAATTTTAATGGTTACTGAATTTACCCGTACATATATAAGCGCGTATCCACCGTTGTAGGCACGATGGGTATACCCAAACTGACTTGTGACGTCACGTATCTTTGTCATCACACAACTAAGTTGTTATCACATAACCAATGTTTAAAAAATGGTTATGGTCGCAACCACTAAATCATGAAAACTAGAACTTTTTATAATAGGTCTTAAAATTTCTATACATTTTCTTATAATGATTAATATAGATTATTGTAGCTTTACCTTTACCTTATTAACGATCCTAATAACGGTACCATGATGATACAAAGGAGCTTAATATTATATTACGGTAACAAGCCCTTAATATGGCCGACTGAATACATTTTTTTTTTTCATTTAAACTTGAACATTTACACATGCTGATTATATTTGGATATGATTTGATATTTTATGAATAAATAAATGGAAGCACTCGGGATAGGAATAATTATATTTAAAATATCGTCATATCGTCCGCTCTATTACCTAGGACAATTAGCACGGCGGTGAGTTCCGCCACTCAACACGCAATCTCTCGATTTCCGGCGGAAAGTTGAGTACGGATTGTCTTGACACTAGGTTCTCTCTTGACATGCGGGAAAAAGTGTGGAGCTCAAAAAATTATCCGCCTATTGTTCTATTCTTATAGAACCATATTGTACCTTTTTAATGTATTTACAGAAATATGAATTAATTACTGCGTCCTTTGTCCACACCTGTAGGATAGTTCAGAAAACTTAAAATATTATGTTTTTATAGGCTTTTAATATAAAAGATTTATAAGTTAATAATATTACAAAGTAATTTAAAAGAATAAATTTCATATAACATGATATATGTAGGTACGTATGTTTGTTGGCGTACCTATAAAGAATGGGCCTACTGCGGCCTTTTTTATAGTCGAAAAGGTTGCTTATTATAATTTATTTGCCTTTTTCTGTAATCGTTGTGTACAAATCACATTCAAATAAATTGGAGCACTAGCTAGATACTACGTCCATTTACAAGTATCGGAAGTTTATATATATTATTTAACTTTGAAATCTTTTTTGTATTTATCTTAAAACAAGGTTTTAAGAGATGTAGGTGTTTTCCAATGTTTATTGTCTGAACCTTGTTCTGTGGTAACTAAGATGTTGTATAAATTTAAGTATAAATAGTGTTCTTAGAAGATTAAGGAAATGCTACAATTGTGTGTTTGAAGATTGTTTTAGGGAACGATGGGGCTGACATTTTTGTATTATTACATAAAAAGAACCTAAAGAAAAATAGATTTAAAAAAAAAAAAAACAAGGTCAATAAAGGAGTAAGCCAGGCAAAAGTAATAATTGTGAATAAAACGAGAGTACCATAAAAAGTTTTATTTTTAATTATAACGAAACTTTGAGCAACAGGCGAAGTCGCTGTTCAACAAAATAAAATCTGTCATAACATTATGCGCGTATTACATATTACATGAGTATTATATATGATTTGAAGGTATATTTGTTTATAAAGGAAACGTCCCAAAACCGGCTTTCGACCCGTTTTCAAATAAATGTCAGTGCTTGGGTACAGTTTATGTCAACCCAAGATTTTGCCAACATGTCAAAACAAACTAAGGCGTTTTTTTTAACATTTGTTTTTGAAGTGTTATTCACACCCTTAGGAAATTGAAAAACATATATTTCCATTAGGCGCGGGTTCAAATCCCACAGCGTTCAAATTTTAATACGTTTTCTAAATTATGAATAACTAAGACAAAGACTAATGGGCCTCTACTATTGACAATATCCTTTAGTAGATAATGAATTAAAAACGAGCTAATAATAGTACAAGTAATATCCACATATCTATAAGTTATTAATTATTTGACTTTTTTGACTAATTGGTTTATCATCGTCATACCGAAATCAAGGAAACTATTTAGAAGAAATATTCGAAGTTCTTTGATAAGAAATGTACGTATTGTAAGAGTACTTTGTATTTGTATACAACTCTTTTATTATTAATACAGAGAATTAATAAGATTTATTATTTATAAGAGTTTTGATACGTTAGTATATAGTCACTAGACAGACAATTTTCACAAGATTTATAATATCTATAACTCAATAATGTAATGTTTAAAACCTAAATTTAAAATTCGAGAACATGTATTTGATACAAAAAATAGTGAAGTGGAAAATCGGAACCTATATTATATCTCACAAGCCCTATTTCAGTCATAATTGTTGATAGTATGATTAATAAGCAAACGTAATGAAATAGTTTGTAATAGTAAAACTAATATTACTTACAAGACTTGTTATTCTGACCAGAGCAACATTACTACCTAAGTGACTCAGCTTATAAAATAAGATTTTAAAAAGATTCATAATATTTCATCAGTTGAGAATGTCCTATATAACACATATAGCTAAAAAAAATACTATTATTTATTAATAAACTTTAGACCTATTTAATACTTTAGACATATTTTTTTAGAGTTTCACCCTTTTACCCGTTAGTCCTTATGTCAACACACTCTGTTCTTCAGTTTTGTCTCATAAGACCAGAGAAACGTATGTCAATCAGCATTTAGCTGATATTAAATCAGTTGTTAATCATGTAGTTTATTTTGAAAACAAATTATTATTACCAGGCCATCGTGGCGCAGTGTAACAGCTGACTGTATACGCTAGGGTCGTGTGTTCGAGTCCCAATTTAGGGGAATGATTATATTTAAATTAATTTCATTTCTCCGCTATGGTGACGAGACAAAGCGCGGCGTTGAGTTCCGCCGCACAAGGTTCTAACATATTATTACCTCACTCTTAATACATCCAACAACGTCAAGCATTCGCCTTGAACAAATGACAGAGTTCTTTATATAAATTTGACCGAATACTCGTAGTTAATATTAATTAACATACATTTTGCTTGATTGATCCTGTGGTCAGATGGCTATTTGGAGTATGATATTTGGGTTAGCTTTTAGATGTTGCTCAATGAGAATAGTTGCCTTTGAAAATATATCTTTGAACTTGTTTGCATCATACACTTGTTTGTTGTCAATGTGAATCGTATATGTAACTAATAATATGGTATATGTATTCCGCCTACCTAACAATAGAAAACGTCACAATTTAAAATTATTTTTATATTACAAAAAAACGTTATTTTGGGCAAAATATAAGTAAATTATTATTATTATTTATTAATATTTGGCTAACAACACTAGCGTGTCTAATTTCGAAAAACAACAAGCAGCTGTAGTCTGAATCTAAGATATAGTTAATACCTAAATAATCATCTGTTTTATAAATTTAAACATAATTAAATGATAGAATTGTAGCAGAGTCGCAAATTGTCCAGATGTAATCGAAATCTTGGTAGTTTCAAAACCTGCTCTTTTATATTAAAATTATGTTCCCGTCTTGGCAAAAACGAGTATAGCGTTAGGTTCATCTATCTAGTAAACTACATTTTCAACGAAATGTTGTAAGCTGAGTTTTTTAATATCAACCGAGAAATAGCCCGCAACTTTTTTTGCGTGGAAATTAGGCCATACTTTTTGCACTGTAAAACGTCAAATGTGATTTTTTTAATATCCGTAGAAATTTTCTAAATGCTCTCCTACACTACCCTACACTATATGTCAAATTTCACACAACTACGCTGAATAGTTTCGGCTGTGCATTGTCTGTCAGCCACTCAGTAACCTAAGTCTTTCATACAAATAGTTTCTTTATCAACGCTACTAAATGCGCTATTAAATTAAAATAATATCAATAATATTATATTGATAGAAAATATAAAGCGCTAGCAACACAAGGTCGCAAGTTCGAGGTCCTTTAGATATATAGGGCGTGTATACCTACTATTATGTTCACAGCTTTAAGCGTAATTTGAGGGGAGATAGTATATTAATAACGCGTTGCAAGAAATATTATTGCTATTTTATATATTCTGTATAATTTTAATCAGATATTTTTTATAAGGTTTTCTGTGCATATCGTTTATTATATTTTCATGGTTATTATTATTAATTAAATATAATAATTAATAATTTTCCTTATATCTGTAAGTGCGTAAATTTTATTTACTTGCCTATGTTTATTATTATTAGTAAATTTTAAGCTGTGAAGCTTCGGAAGCTAATGTATCTATATCTACGTACTGGTAGGTATACGTTGACTGTACGAACTCTTAAATAAAAAGAAGTCTTTAATTAGAAAATTCGTTCCGAAATTTGTATAGACATTCAAGTGGTATACAGAATTTGAAAATCTTTTAGGGTATGAAATAGACATAGTAACATAAAACCTTGTAATAAATAACGACACTTTTATAATTGAAATTTGTGAGTTAACCTAAATGTATTACTAAATTTAAATTAATTACAAGAAAACAATACATTTTGATTATTTTGCTTAACAGGTAAATGAATGAGATTTTATTTCAGACAGTTAGGCCCAACGTCTCGCGAGGCTCTCCCTCGCAGCCAGGGTCGTAACCTTTAGGCTGTAACAGCTACATCAAATTTATTCAAATACTAATCAATACATTTATAAAAACTTACCCAGAAGATATATCTCACAGCTTCACACTTTTGTAATAAAAATATCAATAGACGACAAAGGTCCACACAATAAACAATCACAGAGGAACACATCAAAACTAACAAATATAAGGTTTCCACTCACACTTTATTTTAAATTGTTGTATCACTCCGTAAAGAGGTGAATCGCCGCCAAGTGGTTGCCAATCATTCAATATAACGAAGAAAGAAGCGATACCGGGATGACTAACTGTCACCGACATAGGCTTCTTCCACGGCTTTCAGTCGACTGAAGGCTGAAGCCTACGGGAAAATATCAAGCCTCGACCGGGAATCAGACTGAAAACAGATCTCAGAGGAGCAACTAGGCGCCAGTTCACTCGCTCAGTGGCATGCGTAAGCGTATGAGTCAGAAAAGGTCAAAGCGATGACGCAGTGTTCACCTTAAACGAACGAACTGTGGCGAGTTTTCACGATGCTCAACGATAGCGTTACCATCGGAAAAAGCTCAACGGTTAACGATAATTCTCTACTCTCTTAGTATTTTTACTAAGAAAAGGACATCTTTCCCTCCATTGAATTATAACGTCGTTAAATACGTCGTTAAATATGTAAATATTTTGATTCAATAAAGTTTTTAATTTTATTGTGTGATATGTAAAATTATGTAATAATAATACGGGACAAGTTACAAAATTATCTAATTTGTAACTTGTCCCGTATCATAATAGTTTATTTCAAATATTAGATATAATTCATTACATGCCTCATAAGTATATTTATATTGTAATATAAAATATTTGAATAATTAACATTTCCATTTTTTATTATTTAAAATTTAAAGTGCGAGTGCAGTGCGTTCTTATGTATTACAAATTAATTATAACTTCCTTTGTTACTAAATATTTTAAGTAATAAGTAGTTGCGGTTTAGTGATAGAGCTAAATGAACCACAGAACAAACACAAGGAATGAAACTCCATAGTGGCTTACAGTGGCAAATTTTGTTAAATTTCGTGCAAAAATTCGCATATCGCGAAAAACATTCTTAGAATTAAACATGCTTTCGACGCATGGCTAAACTGTCACAGCGTTTCCTAGAGAAACGGGTTCCAATTCCGCTGCGTTCAACAATTTCATACGTTTGCTAAAAATCTTTATCAATTTCTTCAGTGTGTTAATAACACTTTAAAAAATGTTAAAAAAAGATTACAATGAATTACTTACATTGGGTATATGTAAGTAATTCATTGTATTGCCTCTTTGTCCCTAATTAATATTTTTTTTTTGTCTTAAACCAACTTTATTTGGCAACAAAAAAAATGTAAATTAAAATATACTTTTAAGACGTGTTGCTTTTTCAATTATAGCAAGCCAGGAACCTAGTGTCACTTTTAGACGGAGAAATGGGAATTAATTTAAAATATAATGCATTACTTTCTAGTGTGGATTGAACTCACAACCAATCGCGTTTGCAGTCAGTCACTGTTCTACTGTGCCATGATGACCTTAGGCATTAACTAAGCCATTAGGGCTTAGTTAATTTCTTACTTCAATTCAATTCAATTAGTTAATTAGTTCAATTTCAAAATTTAGCCAAGAAGTACTCACATAGTTATGTATATGGCACTCGTTGATATATTAGTCAAGCTTATATAATTCTTTATTAGCCTTCCATCTAGCTTATGAACAAAAGTATTTGGCAACAAATTATATTACAAGTATGAGATGCAAATAATTTATGCCAATTAGATTAGATTCAGATTTCCTTTCACGTCATAGTATTTTGTCATAATATATCATCATAATATATCATCGTGTCATCCAAATACATATTATTTAATTTTCAAAAATAAAAACTTGGTATATAGGAACTTACAACAAAGGTCTATATGGTCTATTTTTACTTTCTCTATATAACATAGGTATATAGAGAGGAAATAATAAATAAAAAATGAAACCTCCAAGCAGTACCAACAATAATTATAACTGTAATAATGACAAATTGATTAGAGGATGAAAAGATTTAATTAAGTCACCCAAGCAAGAATCAATTGAGATCAATTAAGTCACTTTAGCAATCTACTTTGGCAGTCATTAAAACTTTTAAAAAGCTTTACCGCGATCGGAGCAATTTCGCCCGATTTCAACAATCGATATTTAAATAAACTTAGGATGAAACAAAATTGGCACGTTTATTACGATAATTGATTTTATTGTCTACATATTGGGTGGTGGATTTCGGAACTAAACGCCGCGCTTTATCTAACAGTAGTAATTCTTAGTTTACTTCGAATCCCGTTAAAATAAACCTCCCTTAACAACATAGTTAAGCAGCAAAAAAAATAGTTTAGCATTACACAAGTCCTACAATTACATAGTCCTGAAACGATATTTTAACATTTAATCAAATTATTTCATCTCTTTTTTCCATACAAAATCAAATCTACTAAATAAAAAGTGAATCCTGTAAATGAATGCAAAATAAATAATTCAGGAATATATCTCGCTTGTTTGCGATATGAATTCATTTCAATATTTGATCAAAACTTAGATTCTTTTCATTTTAATAGCTTTCCGTTTGTAAGTGTAGGTACTAACGGGCACAATTCAGGCTACATATTTGTTCTAAACAATTAAACAATAAATATTTCATTTCATAATTAATAAAACTAGTTCATGATTGGTCACCAGCACTGTAAAAATTTTATATTAATGCGTTTTAAATAACTTTCCCAGATCAAAGCAATTTCGTAAGAGGGGTTAGAGCCACCAAAAAGTCTTGCTATATCTGTGAGGAGGTAATAGGGAGAGATCAACATCTATTAGTAGGGTGTAGGGTACTTTTAGATAGTAAGTAGGAGCGAGACGTATAACAGTAAAATCTCTCTATAATCTTGTAAAAGATCTGGGCCTGTCTGAAATTGTATATAAATCGGTTAAGCCGTTTCTGAGATTAGCGTGCACAAACAAACAGACAAACAGAAAAGAACATTGAAAATAATTGTTACGGGTTATATTATATTGCTAAATGGCCGTAAAAATATTTTTTTTTCATATATCTTCCATGTACAGACATCGATCAGTTACATTTTTATTATATGTATAGATGTAGATATTGAAAATACTTTATCTCATTTCTTTGTTAATGTTAGCGGTCGATGATGAGTGGACATATTCAGGAATAACGCCAGGAAGTACAGTTGTTTACTAGTTGTTATTTTCTAGTAAGAAGATTAATGATTGTTTTTCTTTTATTGATGTTTATTTTTAAATGTTATTTAAGCAAAATAAACAAATCTGGCGGTATGGATTTCTTGTCAGCATCAGTAGGTTTTACTTTTTTAAGCAAGTAGCAATAAATTTTAAATCAAATTAAATGGTTAATCAAAAGGTACCCCAATATGAAATTATGTAATTTAGACGACACCATCAAAGTTATTCGTTTTTAAAATTAAACTATTTTTAACTGGATTAATCGCATGTATTATGCTGACTATGTGATCTGAATACCTGGGGGACGAGCTTCGACCGGTGAAGATTGCCTTTCATTAAACAAACTGCCAGTTCTACACCAGCGTCGTGGGAAGACCAACAAGGCGCTCACAGCGGAGGGACAACCAGCACTACTACCATATGTAAAGGGAATTACAGATAGGATTGTAACATCTCAAGAAAAGCTTTGGTAAAAATCATTAATAGTTTTCTTAACATACATAACATTATCAAATATATATTGAGACGTAACTGTCAATATATTTATATCCTTAAATTTATTCCTTTAGGATTCTTTCGAGCTTAATTTATAGATTGCGCAAATAGCTCGCGTATGCAAGACAAAAATCGAATTGATTGCGGCTGCATTACCCCAAAGTATAATGCCATAGGACGTAATACTATGAAAGTAGATGAAGTAAACAAGACTAGCTGTTTCCACGTCAGTTAATAATCTAATAAGTTTTTTAACCGCGAAGGCTGCTGAGCTAAGTCTATTCGCCAATCCATCAATATAAGGTCCCTACTGTAATTTGTAGTCAATGGTGTGTCACCACGAGAAATACCGTAGAATCAACAGGATCCACGACTTCACCATTCAAGAGTACATCGGCCTTAACCATTTTCGTATTTGGTGTTCTGAATATTACACATTTAGTTATTTACTATTCAATAGTAGATTATTAGCAATAAACCAATGTACTATTTTCGAAAGAGCATTGTTTACATATACAAACTAGAACGTGACTGTGGCATATCTTACATTGGTCAAACAAAGAGAAGCATCGGTATAAGGGTGAATTAACATCTCCGATGTCAAGAATGTGCGTGTGTGAGCATACAACGGATAAACCCAACCATTACAGCAGGTTTGATAAAGCTCATATTTTCGCTAGGAAAAACAGGCATATTCCAAGGATGATCCGCAAGGCTATTGAAATACAAAAACACCCTAATTTCTATAGAGAAGACGGTTGGAAACTTTCTACCGCCTAGGAACCAATCCAAAACTTTGAAGTCTCA
Organism: Podotricha telesiphe; assembly: GCA_038994665.1. Lineage (NCBI taxonomy): Eukaryota > Metazoa > Arthropoda > Insecta > Lepidoptera > Nymphalidae > Podotricha > Podotricha telesiphe. The sequence continues at coordinate 9,089 of JAOYRR010000287.1, read as the reverse complement.
AACCTACCAGAGCGCAAGATACTCATTCTGCAAGAAACGAGGACAGTACGCGAGGCAACTAAGTAATCGTTGGCGGTAGTTACATATAATAATTTTATCAACTGACAGACGTATGCCACCTCAGTCTACCTGTGACCACGGACTACTGTAAATTGTTCGAGACGTCGGGTTTTCTAAATTTTCGAATTGAATGAATATAATATTAGTATTTTCGAATACCAGTAACATACGCGATTAATCCGGTTAAAAATAGTTTAATTTCAAAATGTGTAATAATCGCGAAAACCAACGATCTTATTAAAGTTATTCGTTTCTTCCTAGTGTTTATTCGTCCTAGTGTGGAGTCACTCCCTTCTCCCTCACTATCCAACCGAAATCGAGAATGTACTGTAAAAATCAGAATAAATTCATATAACTTGTAAACTTACTGTACACGTTTTATGGTAATGGGTTCGATAGCTAGTCGGAGATGATTATATTTAAATTATTTTAACATATTCGCTTTGGCAAGGTAAAGCGCGGTGTCGAGTTCACTGCACCGCCACTCAAGTTCAACACGCAACGTCTCGGACAGAAACTGGAGAACTCTCTGAACCTGCTGCTGAATACGGTAAAAAGCGTGCACCTGCTCCTTCTATAACTTATTTGTTTATAAACTACAGCTAAACTCCATTTTAAACTAAAATGAAATTAAACCAGAAAGTCATTTATGTATTTATTAAAAATAAATAATACAAAATGTCATTTTTAGCATTAATATATATTTCACATTTAATAAAATAAAATTATAACAGTAAAAGAAAATGTTTTATTAAATCTATTAAAAATGAGAACACATTTTAACTAAGATATTGTCTCTTAGCAAACAATATAACTTATGTAATTTTCAAAAACTTCACAGGAAACAGAAAAAACTGTTTAATTAAAATAAACTAGTTTTTAAGTGTTTTTACTTGACACCTCAAACCAAGAAATAACACATAAAACAATGTCAAACGTACCATTTATTTTAAATAAAGTTTTTTTATAAAAATTACATGAGCGGTGGTTGTTTGCTAAGCGGCGATGTCTTTTTATCTTATTTATAAATTCAGACATATTTGTAAACTGAAAAACATTTACTTTATTGCAAAACATTTTCAGACAAAATATTGAAATTCAAGACATAGGAGGGGCTCTAGCCTAATTAGCGTCTCTTGGAAACTGTCCAAGCACTCTAACTGCTAAGCTATATGTTCACGTTCATCTAGCTACGTCGAAATTTTTATATACTTGATACAATTTATTTATGTTCATGAAACATAAAAAATGTATATATCCAAAGTGTGTAAATAACACTTTAAAAATATAAACTTTATCGTCTAAAAATAATTGGTGTTACTTTAAAATTTTCAATTCATACAGTTGCCATTGTTCTCAAAGTAGTTAACAACTAATATAACAGTTTAGCATCATGTATCAAAATGGAGCTATTTTTAGCAATAGAAAACAAAATAAGCTAGCTATTTTTATTTTTTGTTATTTCTTTGTAGCTGTTTATTTCTGAAAAAAAAAACACTTATTGGATAACCTATGAGATTCTTTGTCTACAAATACAGTCGATAAGTATTTCTTCCATTCTTCCAAGTCGTCAAATCATTATTTTCCCTTTTTTAATACAAAAATAGACATACTATTTTCGATACATATTTGCTTATTACTAAACACAATGTCTTTTTATGAAACTTTATATTATTGAACAGAAACATTAACATCAGTAGTTTATTAGTAAAATAATAAATGAGGTACTAAAGAATATTGTGACTTATAAACTAAGTATTAAAAAATATTTGACAATTACACATTACTATAAATTTAATAGTATTAAAGTACATATTTCTCTTTCTTTTTGTTTTATTCAACCATAGGTTTATTACCATCGTGGTTCAATTGGTGGTGTCTAATTGTAAATGCGATTGGTTGGGATCAAACATCCCCAGCCAGGGGCATGATTATTTTCATTTCTCTTGCTGTGTTATACAACTCAAAAGGCAATATTAAAAATTAAGTGTCTTGACACTATGTGTAAAGACGTTAAAAAAATATATATTATTTAGATTTATTATAAATTGAAATTCATATTTTTCCCATGGACGGTATTGATTACCACAGCATAGTAAACAGTTTTAAACTACAGTAGCCATATTCAAACATAATTTAATGTTAGTTAAGTTTCAATAAAGATTTATATATTTTTTTGTATATAAAAACATGTGTACAATGCAGTAAAAATACAAATTCAAATCAATCTCATTGAAGTTGTGAAATTTAGGTATATTAAGAATATATGAAAATAATACCTAATCTAATATTGATTTGGGCTTACATTAAGATAAAAAATAAAAAAGAAATTACTTGGCATATATAATATCATCTGGGACAGATCAGTTGTAGACTTAATTAAGGCACATTTTGATTTTGTATTTAAAAACAGTAATAATATACATGAGGTCTTTGTCAACCATGAACAGTTGTTTCAAAAATAAAAACTGTTTAAGCTTTAATTGTTCATTTAATAATCTTGTATATTTTCTTGAATTTTTTATATATTGTATAAATAGAGCAAAATATTATTATTACTGTTTATTTTATTTTTATCTGTATTATGAATGAATTAAGTCAATTTTAAATAATCATATTACTCTATAACTTACTCATATACATTAATATACCAACCATACTAATAAGTAAAAATCCATTAATATATATTGAGGCAGCATGATTGCATTCATCATTAGAACAGTAACATTCTTCCCAATAAACTCCATTCTCGTACACTCCCCAATTGCATACACCTGTTACACCTGTCTCAGCAACTGAAGCGCACCTTCTTATTACTTGACGCCAACGTCCATCCCCTTAAATTTTCAATATAGAGTTACATAAATATATTTATAATATCTTGGTAATGATTTAAAACTTAGGAAGTTGAAATCAAATGGAAATCAGTTTAGAAAGTTTTAAGTATAAGAAGGAAAATGGCATAAGCAGGAAGGAAATAATTTGTCATATATAAATTTTAATTTCTATACATTTTAAATTCATTTTATGAAAAATAAATTAATATCTTTAGAAAACGTATAAAATTTATTTTCAATTTCCTAAGTGTGTAAATAACTTTAAAAATGTTAAAAATAATAAATGAATATATTCAATAATGAAAACAAATTATCCTTGTGACTGATTAATAATTTAAAAGTACAAGAAATGAAAAAAAAATCAGTTTTTCTTTTATATAATAATCTTACATATAAATCCTTTTGGTCCTTGTTGAGTGAGTTTCATACAAAATGATCCTGGCATGTTAGACTCATCACTGTTGCATTCAACTGCTATATGGCTGTCCGTATCAAACTTTTTGTAGGCGCCACAAGTATCCTCCAATAGATTTTGTGAAGATGAACATTGGTAACATCTCACACAGAAAACTGGATAAAAACAACAAACCGTTGTCACAAATAATTATTTTACTATAAGTACGCTGTTAAAGATTATCTTACCTGCAGGTGTAATATAAAGTATTAAAAAACTTATTGCTATGGAATTCATGTTAATATCTAATAAAATAATTTATTAAGCATTCAAAAAGTTCGACCGCACGACACACCCCAGAAATGTCACAACAAAATAGTGCCATTTGTAAACTTTAGTCTTCACAAATTTAACGTATATTATAAGTATTGCTATAATAATAATTAAGTACTTTAATTATTTGCTTTCCTTTCCTTAAAAATTCATTTTTATAATATAAATAGTAATTCATTTTTGAAGTGAATACTTTGTTTCTTCCCAAAATAAATTGGATTTATAAAAAAAGGTAAATGCCAGTCACAAATTTTCCCTTTTGTTCATTTTAGTGTTGATATTATATATAGTGAATACGTTGCTATTATAGCAACACTAAAATAAACAAATTTTAAGTTTGTAACTGTCATTTGTCTCGCTTGAAGTTTAAGTCTAAACTACAAATTTCAAGCTTTTTTTCTAATTTAAATTTCTTATTCTTGTATTATTATACTTAAATAACATGATTTTTTGTACGAAATATATTATATTTTTATTCTTTACTTTAAACTTTATATCAAGTGGTAAATTTTTTTCTTGCTTAACATTTTATAAACGGTCACACCCATTAGTTATATGTAATAAATATTTATTTAATATTCTACTTTTAGTTTTATGTATTAAATGCTGGAACTGCAGATCTAACAACGATCCAAAATGTGCGGATCCATTTGACAATAGTACTGTTCCTATAACTGATTGTAAACAAGAGAGGGGCTTGCCTCATTTGCCCGGAATACGGCCAAGCATGTGCCGCAAAATAAGACAAAAAGGTATGGTTTTCGCTAATTAGTTTGTACTTACTTTTTAAATGTGTATTAAGTATCGATATATCTTGCTAGAATAAGCAAATAAATTTAAGAAGAGACATACTGAAAACAATTTTTTTCTAATCTTGATGCTCCTGGCAATACAAGCAATGCTAGTTGATTATAATATATGGCTTGGTCTTGTTCACCAAAAGCTAAGAAATATTTAAATGATAATTATATGATCATTCCTCCAAGTGAGAATGGAATCTATTACCAATTGTGAATACAAACAGACACTGCACCATTATGGCCTCCACAAATTACTACTTATATTTATTTTCAGTAAATGGAGAATGGCGATACTTCAGAGATTGTGCTTACCTTGGTGAAGTAGGTATACATGGTGATGAAAGATTTTGTTTGATGAGAACAGGTACATACAACATTTTCATAGAATACTGCACATGTAACAGTAAAGATGGCTGTAATACATCATCCTTGTTCAGCCCAATACCAATGCTCATACTGTTTTCTTTAACAACTATATTTTATTAAGAATGTATATATATAATGTGTATAAGATCAACTTATTATTTTTCATTTATAGGACTTCAATATTTTATTTATATAACTCACATACTTAAAAATATACTATACAGAAACATATTGCTTTATGCCTAAGAAGTATTCTAATATTTCTTACTTTTCAAATTAAAATATTTCTTTTTGGGTTAAAAATAATTGTGCATATAATTTATGTCATAAGTAACAAAATATGTCATATTGTGTGTAGTATTTCCATATTATAGGAAAACATCTTATTTTTCATTTGAGTTTACAATTAATGGATAAAATATTGTGTTAGTAACTTTTATACATGTATAACTTTTTTATCATGTTCTGTTGCATAATCCATAGTTGACAAACTCAATTATAATACACAAAATATAGTTAATCTAATGTTGAATTCAAACTAGTAAGAAAGTAACTTCAAACACATGGTAGAGTGTGTAAAATTTATATTAATAAATGAATATATTTGTTATGTATTGTTATGCAAAATACTGCCTCTCCTCCTGCACCTCTTTCTGCAGAATGCTCATTGAAAGATTTTTCCTTCATGTATCAAGTATAAAATGTGTATGGAAGTATATGATGGCTATTCAACAAGCTTAAAAACGGGATTCACATTGCACAATTCTAAGGGTTGTTTTCTTAACTGTTTCATTAAAAAAAAACAACAAGAACATTTGTTTTCGATATATACTTGACTATATTGAGTATATACAAATTTAAGACTATTTTAGCTTAGTGAAACTAGTGTGCCTTCATATAATGTTTGAATTTTTATAATTAGAAAATAAGGGCAATTTTTAGTATACATTTTAATATTAGAAAATAGTTTATAATAGAACTACATATATGATAAATATGTGTAAATTCTTTTGAAATGATAATTTATTAATGGAAATAATTATGTATATATATTATCATTATAAATAATTATATATTATATTGTACTCATATCTTTTTTATATGTAAATATGAAGACTGATTGTTCCGTCCAATGTTTATGCAGTTTTTTTGTTTTATATAATGAATAAAAATATTTCTAAATTATTTTTTGGTAATTTTTCCCAATATCCTATCCTTGTATTGTTAGCGAAACCGATATAATTTAATAAGTAGGTTTATTTGTGTTTCATTTATATACATATTACGTGTAACGTAGGATTTCGATAAGGATAACTTTAAAGCAAAGTATTTAAATCTCGTATTTTAATACGACAAATAACAGTTATTTTACCGCCATTATAGGTTTTTTATGTCCTTTAGTCGTATATCTCTTATCAGTACTTTTTTATAACTTTCTGACATCACAAATTATTTTAAATTTAACACTTATAATATAAGTATTTCTCATAATTATACTTGACTTGCAAACCGACAAATTTACACCTATGACAGCTTCTTCAGTGCGTTAGCTTCTTTTTATTTTTATTGTGTTAGCTTGAGCTTTATATTTTTTAACATCTTATATTTTAAATACTGTATAATTTATAGCGCTATTATACAGTTATATTTTAGTTCTTCAATTACTTTAGTAACGTCTTAAATCCTATGCCACTACCAAGTACGCTTTGTTTGTTTTTTTTTTACTTTAAGATATTAATAATAGATACGTAGATATACAGAATAGATACATATTATAATAGCAATTCCACGAGACAATAACTCACACATTCAGTAGGTACTATAAACATAATGCCAAACAATAGTACATTTTCTTTATCTGCACATTATTTTGTGTTTAATATACCTGCACATTTATACTATAAAACTGAACGATTAAAATTCGAAAAACAGAATTGAAGGTCGCATATTAAGTAATTAAAGAATTTATAATTGTTTTGGTATATTTATACAGACTCCAACCGCTCTCGGCATAATTTAAATAAATAACAGGGAAAACACAAATCCAATAGTAACCAATATCCACAGAAATATTCGCGGTCGGTAACGTCCATTTCGTCTGATTCAAAGCTCATAATGGCGTAGACGGAAATGAGGCTGCTGACATTGCTGCAAAATCCACAGCAAACGGAAAAACTCCATAAGCCTATAGTAATTTAGGAAAATTACTATACTATACTATAATCTTATTAATTATGCAAAAATCTTACCAAAAGAGACACTATAAACAAAACCAATAACGAATATATTACTGCGAAAACCTGGTTTAAGACAAGAATTTTATTACTTAACACAGAGATAATTCAACAACAAAATTATATTGAAGTAAAAATTGTATTGTAAGTACTTAAGCCAATATTTGACGGGTCTTGGTTTTCATTTAAAATATTTAAGCAGATTTAAAATAAAAAATAAAAACATTTGTCTATGCGGTAACAATACTATTCAAAAAATTAGTCATCTAGTACAGAATTGCTCCAAATATACACAAAGATTGGAACATACAATTATCTGCAATGTAAATGGCGAAGTGGTTCCATTTAATATCGAAAATGTAATTAATAATGCCGCTTGTTTGATTTCATTTCTAAAATTAATCATTCACGTCATTAGCAATCTCAAGGACTTAAAATCATCATTATGTAAATATGTATAAAATAATTCATCTAATATTTCGAAATAATTTGTTAAGCAGTTGGACAAACTGTTGTGTAGCTAGTATCAAATCGCAGGTAGAATGTGGGAGTGTTAAAAAAGCTTTTTTTATATTTGAGGTTAAGGCTGATAAGGCTGTTGACTCTATTGACTCTTGACAGCGAAACCGGAAGAGCGAGGGAAGAGAGTACTCAGTTCCTGTCAAATGTAAGCAGCACATGACTGCTTGAGAGGGTGACGTTGTTCGCAAGGGCGTCCCCTGAGGGCCACCTCTAATCCTCCTTTATTTTACTTTTTAGTTCGTAACTGTTGTCATTTCAGAAACTAGCAACATTGTAAAAAATTGATCTATGCATAAATGTTTTTCTTCGTAAATTTCTCTTTTAGTTTTTTGTTTAAAATAAATCAGTATATTGTCAAAATAATAAAAATATAAATATAGTCGATTTTAATTCGAATCGACTCAATCATCTACAGATAGGAATGCGGTGCCAGAGCTCAATGCCCGACATAAAGTTTAGACTAAAAGCTGTCCGGCGAGCTCTGTTTTCTTAGGACATCCTCAGTCGAGTGGGCCGGATCGCAGCTCTCCTTTAGTGCTCCGAACATGCGCTCCTGAGCCAACACCGGCAGAAGCATCAAGGTCGCTGTCGACGGTTTTTACTCTAACTACATACCTATAGACGCTGGCGTCCCCCAAGGCTGTGTGCTGTTCCCTACACTATTTCTTCCACCATACCAACATCTCAATGATCCTAGCATTCATTGCTATGCAGACGATAACGCCGTATACAGGTCTTGCAGGTCTTTGTCGAAAAACGTCGACCACTGCCATCCTCACCGCCAGGATACGTGGCACTCTACACTAGTGTCTAAAGTTCCATTAGAATAATTAGTTGCCTGGCTTTTAAATCTTTTTTCCCCGCTCAATCCGATTTACTATGCGTAGGCTGTATGTACGTAATTCCTTATTATATAAGGAGATAGACATTATGGTTTAAGTTTAATAGGGTTGAAGTTTAAAATAAAAATACAATTTATTTAAAGAAAACATTTAATTAAACACGAATAATATGATTGGAAATAAATTTGTACTTCTGAAATCATCAATAAGATTGTAAAATGTTTGAAGTATGGATATATGTTGTTAAAGAAGTTCACAATAAATAGACACACAGAGAACATTATTTGATATTTTTCAAAAAGTTAATTGTTATGAAATTAATTAAAACAGGGAATAACAGAACATTTATATTTACAATAAAACTTATAACCTATAAAATTAATATTAAATTGTTAAGAAAAATTACAACAAATTGTACATCATTATTATTAGTATTGAGATAAACTAATTTTAGTCTAGTCATTAAAAAGTAAAATATATAAAAAAAAGTATATATTAATTATTGCTGTTGTTTTTTATAAATAAAGATTGATTGTAAAATTTGAATGATGAAACAATTATTTCATGAAGGCAAGTATGTATATAATAATATAATTTTAACTTGTATTTGGTTAACGGTGGGCACACGGCTATGCTGTAGATATGGTCCCAACATTTACATACATATATTAACTTTTCCTTACTTAAAGAGGAGTACTCCA